>JAGDQP010003650.1:28940-91906 GCA_022664845.1 Lepisma saccharinum
ATCCATGTAGCTCCTGAAAAACGCTTGATTTCATCTACCCATCTTACATTTGGACGTCGTCTCGGTCGTTTCTTTTCTCTAGGAATCCACTGTAGTACATTTGTCGTCCACCTTCCATCTGTTCGTCTAGCTATGTGACCGGCCCATCTCCACTTCATCTTCTTCGCAGTCTTGATTACATCCTCTACCTTTGTTTGTGCGCGAATCCATTCATTTCTCTTCCTGTCCCTCCTGGTTATTCCTAGCATGCATCTCTCCATTGCTCTTTGTGTGACTCTCAATCTTTGAGTCGTTTGCGCATTCAATATCCAAGTTTCGCAGCCGTACATCATTACAGGTAAGACACACTGATTATAAACTTTACGCTTGAGACACATTGGTAGTTTGCTTTTGAAAATAAAGTGTAGTCTTCCAAAAGAACTCCACGCCATTTTACATCTTCTGTTTATTTCATCAGTCAACTTGGCATTCAATGTTAAGCTGGCCTAGGTAAACATACTCATCAACTATGCCTATTGTTTCTCCGTTAATCTTCACTTCCTTCTTTGCACCATGTTGGTTGTACATTACTTTTGTTTTACTTAAGTTTATTTTTAGGCCTATTTTCCAACTCTCGTTACTCAGTTCTTCCATTCTGGTTTGTAGTTCTTCTGCACTTGAAGCAAACAGGACTATATCATCAGCGAACCGTAGGTGATGAAGATATTCGCCATTAATTTTAATTCCAACTTCATCCCAGTTTAAATTCTGGAACGCTCTCTCCAGGACCGCACAAAACAGTTTCGGAGAAATTGAATCTCCTTGCCTTACCCCTTTTCCAATTTAAATTTTTCACTGTCTTGATGCAGTCTAATGACAGAAGTGGCAGTCGAGTAAATGGTTCGCAGTAACTTGATGTATGCACTTTCGATGCCTTGATGTTCAAGTGATTTAAGTAGTGCTGACACGGAGACCGAATCGAAAGCTTTTTCAAAATCTATGAATCCCTAATATAGTGGAAGTTCATATTCATTAGTCCTTTCCGTAACTTCATTCAATGTTTGTATGTGGTCCATTGTGCTAAATCCACGACGAAATCCGGCTTGTTCCCTTCCCTGGTTAAAATCTAAGTCTCGTTCAATACGATTCAAAATAACTTTGGTGAACATTTTGTATATGACTGACAGTAAACTAATTGGTCTGTAGTTTTCCACGCGTTCTTTGTCCCCTTTCTTGTACAACAAAATGATAACGGCATTGTTCCAACTTGAGGGTATTTCTCTCTTCCTCAGGCACATCGAGAATAATTTAGCAAGTTCCTCTTTCATTTTTTCACCTCCCCATTTAAACATCTCTGCTACACAGAATTGTACTACTCCGAGGAAGAGCTAGGAAATAAAGACTTAGAAGAAAATGATGTAGAAGTCCCAGACGTAATGAAAGTGGATAAAGTACTTCGAGGGATGAAGAACGGAAAATCACCAGAAGAAGATATATATATATTATTTTAAATTTCTTCTGTAGTACACGTGGAAATGTTGTTTTGTAATATGCTCTTGACATATGAAGTGAAGTGGGTGCGTAAAGATCTTGAATCCATAGTAGACTCTAATACATATACGAGTAATGAAGACAATGAGTTAAGTCCAAACATTGACGTACTACTTTTAATCAGTGGTGGTTGATTTTTCGCACATATTAATACTTAGTTTCACCATAACATCAGAATGTAACTAAGACACAGGCCGACACTTTGCCATCCCTGAAACATTCCAGAAACTGAAATGTTAGCAATGTTGCCTGGCCTGGTGAAGAACATTTCTTAGTCACTGCACACATGATTTTGTCACCTACATTCTCTACTGCTTAGGCTAGTTTCGAAGGATCCCTTTTAGATTTCTCACAACTATACTTCTTGTCTGACGGCATTTTCTTCAGAGGGCCCCATTTTCCACGTAGGTACCTTCTTCACGTTTTAAAATTGTAACCAATTATTTTCAACTGCAATGATGGGTCTTCTGTTTCACATAATTTTTGTGATCTATTTATTCTTTTGAAGCGATCTCATCATAATTCGTTTTCCTCAGTTATTTTTGTTTACTTATGCCTATGTTAGTATTAGCACTATTAGAACTGTTTCAACGGAGACAACTAATCTGACGAGAGGGTACGAACAGTAACATGCGAGAGAAGGAAGGTTGCAGAGACTCTAGGTTCTTATCAGACGAAACTCGTAACAAACGAATTCTTTCGTGGCGTCAATTATTTAAAAGTGGCACATGACCTCAAATGTTTGTAATTTGTATTCAAAAACAAAATAGTGGATTTGTTTTAACTTCCATCTATGAAAGTACATCCTAAAGAAGTGCTAGTACCAAGTTTCAGGGCTCATTTTTAGTGTTTTATAACGTATTTGGGATCATATATTACTCAGCATCAGGCAACGCGTTTCTATTCAGTCCAGAAGTTCCTAACCTCGAGCTGAAACTGAAAATATACAGAACGGTTATTCCGCCAGTAATGCTTTGTGGCTGCGGAACTTTGGTATGTCCCTGGCAGATGAACAAAAATTGCGAATGTTTAAAAATAAGGTTTTGAGAAAGACAAGAGACGAATGGAGGAGACTGTATAATGAGGACCCACTGTACACAAACTATACGATTCACCTGATATTGCAAGAAAAATCAAATCACGACGGTTAAGACGGGCAGGTCATGTAGCATGAATAAGGGCAAACACGAAGATTATATTCCATTGTAGTTAAGAAGTCTGACGGAAAGAGGTTATTGGGACGATCGAGACGTCGTTGGGAGATAGAAGGGATCTTCGAGATGTACGGGTTAATAATGGAAACTACCTTAATGTTGCCCACGATAGACTCCAATTTCGAACGTTTTTCACTAAGGCAATGATATTGCGAATTCCGAAAGCCATGCAATAATTAGTTAGTTAATACACTCATAAAATGGCATGGCTGTCTTTAGACGAATACCTTCTACAGTCACTACCTTTTTCCTCTAAAGCATTTAATGAAACTAAGTTTCCGTTATATAAGCAACAGCTACCCACTTGTACAAAGGGGTGGGGTGGGGGAAAGGTTGGAAACTGTGGACTTTCGGAAAAAGGAAGTACTATTTAACCCTGAGCACACGATGCAACGTGATATTCCAACACGTGCCACAGGAATTTGCACAACTTGGAAGCGTCTCCACTACAAAGTTCCACTTCAACAGGAAATTAGTAACAGCGGATGAACACACACAAAAAAAGTACTAAGACGTCTTCTTTAACAAAATGTAATTAATAAAGGTGAAGTCGGGGGAAAGGGCTGTCACTTCGGGATATTAGCTCTCAGCCAACAATTTATTGCGCCAATATTCTTCAGCGGATGGGATAAATAATCTGCACCTAAAGAAACGTAGTGAGGGACTGGTAAAAGAACAGCGATACTGGGAGTAACGAAACTGGACAGAACGCTGTGCACATTTATATAGTCCAGAGAGTAAGCTATGGACTAAGCCCGTCACATGATATTCCTCAGGGAGCATTCTTTCGGGACCCGGAAAGGCAAAAATTCTGGATATCTAATATCGGAGAATTTTGAAAATCAAATACCTTTTATATCGAAATATCTTTCAAAATCTGTTATCGCTTATATAGAAAAATCAGATTCGAATATCGTCCATTATCAAATATAGTTGGAATTTACTTTCATTTCGGCATCTTTGGCAATGTAAAGGTACCATGTAGGCATTAATGTGGGGTGAAACTCGAAAAAAGCTTCAGAATGGCCGATTGTTGAGCTCAAACCCAGGACCTTCCGCATGGCGATCCAACCTCTACCAACCGGGCTCAGTGAATCAAAAAGCAATCTAATATGAAACATTATCGTCGGTATCAAAAAGTCCTTGGAAATCAAATATCGAAGATTTGTTATAATTCGAAAATAGTTTGTTGAAAAATCACTGGAATATATGTAAAAATCGTTGTTGGAAATCGTATATCCTGCATACGATGTCTTTTTTTACGGTGGTAGAGTACGAAAAGAGGATGGACCGAGAGTTCTATGAAACCTAAAACCGAAAGTATAAATTCGGACAACTTTCATATCACAAGTCCGAAAATTCTTACGTAATATTAGTATTAAATAGTAATATAAAAAAAATGATCAAAGATAAAGAGAGAGAGAGACAGGGACAAATGGAAAAAAGTTACCTTAGCTCGAAGGGCCTACCGCTTTCGGCAGAATGCTGTTGATGATCCTGACGTCATCTCCTCTCAATCTCGCCTCTCTTCAAGAGACAAAGAAGGGACATTCAATTGAATGACCGTAAACGCATTAAGTCGTTCAGAATAAATGAATACGTTAACAACTCGAGAGTAGATGAAACAGAGAAGAGACTGTAATCACCTAGATAATACAGAAAATAGAGCAGAGTAATCTCGTTGATACTTCACTTGTGAAATAGGTCAATGCGACGTTAAATCTCTCATGACAAAAGTAAGTGGGTAGTCGAATATCTCAACAAATGCAGATTGAAACAAGAGAGAGCCATCATCGAAATTGACGACCTCAATTTTAAAACACCATTTCATTTATTCCCCCGAGGAATATATTGTGTTGACTAGGAAAGTTAATTAAATATTCTGTCCTTTTTTTTTAATTACGGGAACTTTGTTGCTTTTTGTTCTCCACAGCAAATTCAATACAATCAGCTCTTCTTTCGTTATAGGGAAAACCACATAACATGGCGCACGAGATCTTTGTGCCTATAAACTAATAATGCAAGCTTGAATGCATATGCACTTGATTAAATTGCTTGGTTACGTCGATAGATGCAAGCTATAACAGCCAGCGTCGTTTTGAATTATTTAGAAATTATATATATATATATATATATATATATATATAACGATTCTGAATTAATATACTGACTTTAATTGTGTTGCAGACTGCACGAAATCGTGACGATACTTTTAAAGGAGACATGTTCAATCGTGTGCATATTAGTTGTGGTGGTGGGTTTATAGGAAATACTGTGGTTTTCTATCCATCCATTCATTATGAGTTACATAATACTCTATACAAGCCAGAATTAGTAAAAATATATGGTGATATATATAATATTCCATAATAAACTATTCTTTCTCCAAACTCAAATGTCTCTCTTACTGATAAATGATGATAAATCCACCAAACATTCGTTGAAATGTGTGCAATTTATTCCTGTTGGTTATGCAACCACGTATCTTTAACAAAAAATCGTTCCGCAAAAGACATCTGCTTGAGATCCTGACTTGCCGCAAACGAATTATTGTTACTTGTTGGAAAGTGTCGCGGCCTCCTATGTATTTATAATATTGATTTATCGTTATTCAATTGTTTATTAATTCGTTCATATGTTGGAAATGATTAAAATATTTATTGATATGCTCTCAGTATAACATTTGCCATATCTAGCTGCAAGAACTGAATATTGTGCAAAAATATGAATTTGTGGTCAATAGATGGCAGCGCCAAAGTATGTGATAAATTGTGAAGTGAGTAACTTTTTTATTTCTAAAGGAAATCATTTCGTTTCTTTTTGATAACAATTTAATTTTAAATTTCTACTGTTACTCATGTCTTTTTTGATTCTGTTTATTCATTTCTTTGTTAACATTTTTTTAAAGCATGTCACTATTATTTGTACTACCATTGTACTTAAGAGCTTATACCTGGTTTTAAGATGATGTGTCATAATGTGATGTTAATTTAATGATTCAGCAATATGCAGTACTGGAGTTCGTTGCTCCATGAGCCAAAATAAAAATAGTTATATTCTCCTCCAAGTCTTTTATTTAAAATTCCTCATATCTTCGTTTGCTATTTAAAAAGTATGCTAGCACGCCCGACACCTACGCTAGGTGGAACTTGGGGCCCTACTCTCTGTTTAAGTGTGTCGTGTATGGTTAATCATCTGACTTCACTCAAAGAACCCAGAAGATATCTGAGATGATACAGAAAGATGTTTCAAAGGTACTCCCATTCATGCTTATCTCTGGGAATTCCCTACTTACTTAGGAAAATCTCTTGCGCATCCATTGCACAATTTTTGAATATGCATTTTGGATACAGCAGGATCCAAAATGGTTTGGGTCTTCGAGGCAACCACGCCCCCTGAGCTCCACTTTTAATGGTATTAAAATATCAAGCTCTACAGTTCATTTTCCCACGCTTTAGGCAGCCTATAGAGTCCAAAATGAAGCATTTGTGCACCTTCGATGCTCTACACTTTCTTCTGATTTTCATGTCAGAAACCTCGTGAGGTGCTTATGTTTGTGTTATTTTCCAATGCCCTGCATATGTACGTTACAATATTAGTATTTTTTCTTTACTTAACTTCCTCTAAATTTTGTATG
This sequence comes from Lepisma saccharinum, assembly GCA_022664845.1. NCBI lineage: Eukaryota > Metazoa > Arthropoda > Insecta > Zygentoma > Lepismatidae > Lepisma > Lepisma saccharinum. The sequence goes on from JAGDQP010003650.1 coordinate 35,322, forward strand.
CAACTTCTCCCATTACTGCGAATCGACAAGCAATGCAGGTTTCGATCAAACTCTCTGCCATTCTTACAGAGGTCTCCCCACCTTAATCTCCCCAGAAAAAAAATACTTGTAATGTACCTCAAATATAGGACTTAACTGGTATTTTCCCACCGGTTTCTCCAGAATATGAGATCGCTTAGGAGGTGGTCATTTTCAGACTTTAAGACGAACTTGGATCTTTCCAGAAATGTAAATAAATTTAAGTTTTAAACTGTAATTGTCCACCCCCGAAAGGAGCTAAAATCTGTGGATACCAACACCTGTTAACCAGAATTACAAAGGGAAGGCACAAGAGAGGGAGGATCTAAATATAAGAGAATGAGGGGAGGGAAGTGCGACAAAGGTTGACTGCTGTGAACCCGGGGTTTGTGTTGTAAACAGTTTGTGTGAAAGAAAACGGCAGCTTCTTGTTTATTTACAGAATGTCAGATCACTCAAGGGGAAAATGACGGAATTCCATTGTAGTGTTTAGCTAGTAATTATCCAGTAATCGGCATTATAGAAACGTGGACAAGTGGGCATTATAACTCTAAATTGTTCGATGATAGATATGTACTTTATCGACAGGACCGCAATAGTGAAATAACAGGAAAAAGAACGGGTGGCGGTGTTCTTCTAGCTGCCCTTCGCAAATATAACCTTCATGTAATTAACTTGTGCTTCAGAATTTGAATATATGATTGCGAAACTTGTTTCTAATGGTGTCACCATATACATTTGTATTGCATACTTTCCACTCAAATCGAAAGAATTATCAGAAAATTGGTATCACAGTATAGAATGTCATTGCCCATTTGGAAGCACTATTCTTCTCACGGGTGACTGGAACTTACTAGAAATAAGATGTACAGATTTTAATTTTGAACTTTCTACAGAAAAATGCCAAATGCTTTGGCACTTCAGCTCTTTATACAATTTTACTTCTTACATTAATGTACTAAACTCACATGGACGTACCTTAGACCTAGTCTTCTCAAATTTATCAACCATAGAAAGTAAATAGAGAGAACTATCCTATTCTAAAAGAGGATGAATTTCACCCAGCCTTGCTCATTACTATTAAATGCAATAGCGTAACCAATTCGAAATCTGAACGTAATTTAACCGGTTTTAACTTCAGAAAAGCTAATTTTGATATATTGTACCATGAACTTCGTGCAGTAGACTGGGACTGTCTCAAACACAACAGATGTAAATGAGGAAGTAGAATACTTTTATTCTGCCATTTACAGTGTATTTGATAAAAGTGTACCCCGTAGAAAACTATCAACGAAAAATTATCCGTGTTGGTTAAAAAAAAAAAGAAGCAAACTAAAAGCCTATTATCGTAAAAAGTATAAGAACTCTGATATAAACGATTAATTTTATTTAGGTGAATTTAATAGATTGCGCAAGGAAACAAAGAAAAAAAATTGCTAATGCATGTAACTTGTATATATTAAACATCGAAAATCAAGTCGCTGCTGATGCAAGTCAGTTTTGGAATTTCGCGAAAAGAAAATCAAGACCTCTATCTTCCTACCAGTCCGGTTTCATTTAAAGGCAAACTAATCGATGATAATGAAGATATATCTAACACTTGTGCTTCCTATTTTCGGTCCATATACAGAGAAAGTTCAACTGAATTCAAAACAATGGTAATGGGAGATTATATGTATTCAAGTAATAGACTTGACAGTCTGTCGATTTCTCAGATAAGTATGAAAGAGGTAGAACTTGCAATAAAGAAGTTAAAGCCTACAAAGGCAACTGGTCCAGATGGCGTGTCCCCTTATATAGTGAAAGGATGTGCGGAACTATTGAAATATCGTTGCACATAATATTCAATCTTTCATTACGTACATGCAAATTTTCACAGCAGTGGAAAGAGGCTTTAGCACGCCCAATACCGAAATCCAGTAATTCAAAAGAAATTGAAAATCATGGACCAATAACAATTGTTTCGCCGTTCGCTAAAGTTTTTGAAAATTGTCTCTCTCACCGTATCATAACTCACGTTAGACCAGTAATATCAAATTCACAGCATGAATTTATGCAGAACAAATGAACGTCTACAAATTTAGTAATAATCACGGATTTTATAGCTAAAACATTTAAGGGCGGTCAGGTTGATATATATACAGACTTTGCCAAAGCGTTTGACACAGTAGACCATTGTGTACCAGCCTAGTTGCTGTTCCATTTCTATTTTTCTTTCCCTTTTGTTTCTTTGTAATGTTCTGTTTCCTTTCATGCTCTCCTTATATTTTTCTCTTTGTTTCGTTTTAGTCACGCTTTGGGCGTGTTTCGTTTTAGTTTTACGTTTTGTTTTCTGTCTTTATCTATTCAGGTTTTCGTTAGTCACGAAGCAATGACTTGGATTTAGTGCTTAATTTTGATTGGATCCTAGTCAATGCTTGGCATTGTTTCTTGCTGATTGGTGTGAATCAACCTTCTTCTCCGTTTGATGAGAGAACTGTTCTCCCCGCCATGTTAGTTTTAGTTCCATTCTTACCGACCCGAAGGATGGATGTGTGGGCTTTACCGTTGTTTGTATCTCCTGAGCCCTAACTACAAATTGGTAAATATACACGCAAAATTTATCTAAATTAAAAAATATTCCGACATTTATTCGTCTATTCCGGTGGATTATATTCATGGTTGTGACAAGAATAAAATGCGATACGAATACTAACAAGACATTTCATCACCATAAATTTATTTCGAAATTTACACTTCAATAAAATTATTATTTTGGTTTTAAGATTATTTGTCAATATGGGTAATATGTACTAAATTCAGTATGGGGCCGCTATTAACCGAATTCATATATTTTAAGTATCGGGTCGTTCGATTCTAGTAATCAATTGCCAACTTTAGTCTACAAATTTCCATTTATATTTAAAATTCCCGGTTAGCCATGTTACCGGGCTACCACACATCACCGCAATTAGTCAAATCAACGACAATGTTTGTTCGACCATTTTTACATGCAATTTTTGACAACTTTGGACTTTAATTGTAAATTTAAAACTTCGAAATGATTCTTTAATATTGGTTTCAACTACAGCCGCTATTCTCCGTTTAAATGTCACATTTATAACATTATTATTGCGTATTTCTATATTTATTCAAAGATTCATTTGTATAACGTAGTATTCAGCTGTCATGACGTCACGCCTGTTTTAAGGTAAACTGGTTTCTTTCGTCAAGGTATGTTTTGTGTAATAACTCCATTTCTGTACGAAATAATGTGATAAAACCTTTTACAAATTAAATAGTAATATTTCAGGACTATATCGTGAAAATTTCAGCAAAATTTATGAATTATTACAGAAATTATGAACATTTTTATCTGCGAAACCAACTTTCGCTTTCACTTAATTAATAATGTGTACAAGAAAGATGATGTAAATTTGTTTGATTTCTACAACACAAGCGTAATTCTGTTCTGATCTTAATGAAATTATTACCTCCGGAAGTGAATATTGTAAAAAAAAATCAGTTCAATAAATTGAAATTTTGAAATATTTATATTTCCTTAAACATTTTGAGTTTCTTTTCAAACAACATAGTCTATATATCCTCTCAGATAACTAGGTATTACTTAAGGTATGAGTAACCATATACAGTGTGATATTATTTGTGTTGTGCAGTGATTGAAATTGATTAACGTTTACTATGATATTCATCCAAATTTAACTACGTTATCCATAATTGAGTGAATTTTGAAAGCAACTGATACTAATTTATTTATCTATTTCGCTTATCCTAGCGTTTCGAGAGATGCGTTTCAATTAGATTAGGTTTGGTTCATAAATATGTAGGCCAGTGGTAGGATTCTTTCGTCAGCTGTGATGTGAAACATTGGGAAAAGAACTATATATTGAATTCTGCAGATACAGCGTTATGATATATGAAGTGACTCCATTAAGTGATATGTGTAAAGAGATTATTTGCATTTGCGATAAAGACACGACGTTTAGGTTAGATTTTGACTGCCGTTCGTTGTGTTCGTCGTTTTTATTTCAGGAATTGCGATTCGACTACAGGTGTGGGCCCTACTAAGGTAAAGGTAAAACATGGTCTTTTGCCACCCTGTAGTAAGTACTTCGAAGTGATTAAAGATGCAATTTGAGTCAGACATGAATTGTTATGCGTATCATCGTATGAAATTATTCCCAAGTACATATTTTCGTTTCTTTAACTATCGCTAATATGAACCAGCTAGTACTTCAGAGTATGAACCGATGGTCTAATTAAAAACATTGGAGGTGTCGCCTTATCGGTATTTCCTCCCTCGTACAGTTTTACTGTCTTTTAGCAGCAATCACAAGGATCTGGAATCCTCTTTCCCAGATATTCTGAAATTTGGAAGACAATTCTGCACCGCTCGTCTGGGGTGTAAAATGTGTTTGGAGCTAGAGTGTAGTCAGATGTGTTGCGTGGGTACTCTAGGCTCCTGGCGACCCTATTATATTCCTGGGCTGTGGTGTTACAGGTTTTGGCTATTCCCAGCCAGGATCTGTGAGTTTGCAATTGCATATTACTTGCTAAACTTAAGCACTTCAATTTTACGGAAAAACTTGTCAAACTGCTTTCATCTTACTTACAACACAGTGTACAATCAGTTCTCTACAGATAACTTGTATCAAAGAAATTCGAAATGACATCAGGAATACCTCAGGGCTCAAATTTAGGCCCGTTACTATTTTTATTATTCATAAATGACCTCCCTGAGTGTATAGTGAACTCGGAGAAACTATTATATGCAGATGATCTTAAAATATTTTCTAAAGTTGAATCAATTAAAGATTGTTATCAATTACAAGTAGATTTAGATAGTATAAACTGGTGGTGTCACAGAAATAAACTAGACTTGAATATCAAAAAATGCACTTCGATGACATTTACTAGACGATAAAAAATTATTCAGTTTCCTTATTCAATTAATAACACTGTTTTACCAAGACCAGAAATAATAAAAGATCTTGGGGTTATCTTTGACTCTAACGTTTGTCATGTAAACAATATAAGATCAGAATCGTTCAGAATTTTAGACTTATTTATAGAACAGCAAGGGACTTCAAATGACTAGTACATACTAAAAGTTATATTATTAATTGGTTCGACCGAAACTTGAATATGCATCCATCATCTGGAATCTTACCACTAAAATTAATTGTCAGAAAATAGAAAAGATTCAATCTAAATTCCTCAGACTCCTAACGTAGAAAACAACTGGCTTTTATCCTAAATTTGAACATTGTCAACCTAATTCAGAATTTTGAACTCCTTACACTGGAGAACAGGAGTATCATTACTGACTCACTATTTCTTTATAAATTAATTCATAACAGCGTAGATAGTATAGACTTACTCTCTGAAATCCAATCTCGGATACCGGATACTAGAACCCGAATGGATAGCAAAGGCCTTCTCCACTGTAGGAAGCGTGAACTGAGATTCTAAGAACGTCACCCATTTGGAGAATGTGCTTTTTCGTACAATATTTAATGTGGAATGAAAAACGAGGTAGACATATTTAATCAAAGCCAAAGAAGTTTTCAGAATAATCAAATACAATTATTCTAAAGCAAGCAAAATTACTATAGCAAGTCCTAGTAATGGCAAAAAAAACAACTATGGACACAGAAAAGCCTAAAAGGGAGTTATAAATTATTTAATTATATTTTTGTTATCAGTCTTATATTATTCTTACATCTATATTTGTATATTTACTTTGTATTTTTACAGTGTATAGTATTAACTTACGTATATTACGTATGCATTATTACTCCACTTGAATTAGCTATGTTAATTTTAAATCTGGCTTTATAATGTGATGTATTTCTCTTGTGTTTAGTATATATTGTGTTTATATTTTGTTGATACTATTGACAGTATGGATTGATTATATTTTACTAAGCATTCATGGTAATACAAAAACTAAATTGTAACTTACTTTATACTATAACTGGGCATACGCCCGTTGTATTCTTCATAAATAAATAAATATTTCTTGCGTCTTTTTTACGAAAGAATTTCTCTTGTGATTTGCTAAAATATCAATGGAGTTGATGAAAGACAACGTTGTTACCGTGGGTCGATTGAGCTCCTTTTGAATTGCTATCTCCTCCCTATTTATACATCAAGGACTATGTACACTAAGCGACAGCGCTCAGTATTGTGACTAATAATAATTAGTGTGACGCAGGTGCAATAAGCAAATTCAACGTAGTTATAACGTTCTTTCCTTGTGTCTCTGCCTGTGATAGGGTTTACTCTAACCATGCTGAGAAGTGTGGGAGTGAAATAATTATGATTGATGAGACTAATATTAAGAGGGAAGACTTTATATTGAGCTGCATTATGAATGGGAAGGACATAAAATGATACATCATACATTCAATATTAACACTATGGCGAATGATCTGAATGTGGCGGAAAGAAAAGTATAGATTTTCTCTTTATGAAAATATAGTGGAATTGAGCGCTCTGCTTTTTTTATCACTTGTTGTTAATGCAAGTTTGCTCATAAACACTTTGAAACTGAACATCTTTATAATGTTTATATTTTAGCTATCTTTAGAATTCAAATTGTTTCATTAATTAGTAAAAGATGCATTTTTCAATTAAAAATTATGTCAGTCTGTTGAATTTTGTGATAGTTGACAGTACGTCCCGGTTTATTTGGAGTTGATTCGGGTGGTCTTCCCCTCTGAACTAAAAATCCAACTATACCTTGTTAAAGACTCTTAAGCTTAATTGATGTAAAGCAAGTCTTCAACAAAAGGTGGCACAACTACCTCCGTGTATGTCTAATGTATTTTTATCGTCGCACGAAATTTCAATGCTGCTCCTATAAATTCAAGTCTAGAGAGTTCAAACTTTCAGAAAAGAAAATTCATAACCAATTCAGGAGTTCGATCAATGCAGATTTTTAATCTTCTTTTTTGTTCATTGTTGAAAGAACTATAGGCAAATACAGCCTTCACGAAAAGATCAATAAGAATGGAGAAAGACTGATAACTTTCGCGATTTCGAAAGACCTACTGGTAAAGAGCACGTACTTTGAACACAAAGACATACACAAATACACATGGGTATCTCCGGACAGCAAAACTCTCAACCAGATCGATCATGTATTAGTAGACAGACCAAGACACACCAACATAATCGACGCGCAGAGGAGCGGAAGGTGACACCGACCATCAATTATTAGTGATCACAAACGTAAGGGAAAGGTTATGTATCTCGAACAGAGAAAGTAAGCGGTCAAAACAACTGAAATCCGAAGTTAAACGATTAATAATCCGAGCATAAAAACAGATTACCAACTCGAACTCTCAAATAGGTTCGAAATCCTAGCCGATTCGAGTAATAATAATGATATTAATAATGAAATTGATGTAAGATGTGGGAGGCAATTCGTAAAACAATTAAGAGCGCAGCGAAGGAACGTGTAGGTGAGAAGAAACAACAGAAAAACAAACCTTGGTTTGCTGAAGAATGCCTTAAGCTTCATGAGGAACGAAAACAAGCAAGGCAACGATGGCTAAGTAATAAAAGGGAAGTAAATACCAACTACTACAGTAACGCGAAACGAAACGCCAGACGCGGGTTCAGAAACAAAAAGCGAGAATATCTGATGCAGAAAAATTAGGAGATAGAGGAAAACGGCAAGACAAATAACATACGAGATCTATACAAAGGGGTAAAATCGTTAAGAAAGGGTTACCAGCCGAGGTTAGAAATGAACATGGAGATCTTCAGGCGGATCCGACTAAAACTGTCGATGTGTGGAAAACTTATTTCGACAAACTTCTTAATGTACACAACGGGAAACAAACAGAGGAATTTGAAATCCATACCGAAGAACTGTAGATCCCCGAACCTAGCGAGATCGAGATGTCGGTAAAGAAATTGAAAAACGTCAAATCACCAGGAATAGACAATATTCTAGCCGAATTAATTAAAGCAGGAGGAACGGCACTAATCAAGGAACTACATAAATTGATAATTGCTATATGGAGAACGGAGGAGCTCCCAAAGGAATGGAAAACCTCAATAATAGTTCCGATTTACAAAAAAAAAGCGATAAATCGGACTGTAATAATTACCGCGGAATCTCATTACTTCCAACGTGTTACAAAGTATTAATTAATATTATATTACCACGCCTAAGTGTATACGTACGAGATGAAATAATTGGAGATCACCAATGCGGATTTAGAAGAAATAGATCCACGTTGGACCAGATTTTCGCCTTGAGACAAATTTTGGAGAAGAAATAGGAATACAATGGGACGGATCACCAGCTATTCATTGATTTTAAAAAAGCATATGATTCTATCAAAAGGGAAAAGTTAATACAGTATCCTGATACGATTTAGAATTCCGAAAAAAAAAAAAAAGTTAACTAGTGAAGGTCTCAACGACCCCATAAGCAGAGTACGGAAGATTCGCAACGGATTGAAACAAGGCGATGCCTTATCACCACTCTAGTTTAACTGTGCGTTAGAATATGCGATTTTAAAAATTAAAGGGGACAAAAAGGGACTATCATTGAATGGTTTGAATCAACTATTCGTACACACGGATGATGTAGATTTAATAGGGGACGATATACCAGGTGTATGCATAAGTAGTTTCCGGTTTACCTAAGAGATGGCGCCAGCGAAAAGTACGCAGCGTATTCATTTGACACACGTCATTTTGTTCGTCTGACATTAAACTACAAACACACACAAGTTGAGTCCGCCAAACACTAGCGTCTTCGTTTTATCGTTCAGTGATCATGTCGAAGTTTGTGCCTGAAAAAGAACATTTGCCGCACGCATTGCTTTTCTTATTTAATCAAAAGAAAAAGGCTGTTGAAAGTCATCGTGTGCTGGTAGAAACATATGCTGAACACGCTCTATTGATTAGAACATGTGAGACATGGTTTCGACAATTTAAAAGTGGTGAAGACACCTTGAAATCGTTTGGATGGGACATCCTTCCGCACCTGCCGTACTCCCCAGACCTGGCGCCATCTGACTATCACCTCTTCGCATCAATGGGGCACGCGCTCGCAGAGCAGCACTTTAGCAATTTCGAAGACGTTGGAAAATGGCTCGACGAATGTTTTGCCGCAAAAGACAAGCAGTATTTCTGGCATGGTATGCATCAATTACCTGAAAGATGGGCGAAATGTGTAGAAGCCGATGGCCAATATTTTGAATAAAACAAAATTAATTTCCCTTGAAAATTACGTTTTTGTTACCAAAAAAAAACCGGCAAAAACTTATGCATACACCTGGTAGGTGCACTACAAAGCAACACCGATGTCTTATTAGAAGCGTGCGATGAGATAGGTCTACATGTAAACATAGATAAAACAAAATACATGATAAGCCGAAACACAGGGAATGAAGGAAATAAAAACATAAGAATTAGGGATGAGGTCATAAAAAAAGTAAACAAATTTAAATACTTGGGAGCATACGTAACAAGCAAAAATGAGGTCACGGAAAAAATAAAAAGTCGCTTAGTATAGGGGAACGCATGTTTCTATTCCGTCCAAAAACTTCTAACATCGTGATTAATATCAAGGAAATTGAAATTGAAAATATACAGAACGGTTATTCTGCCGGTAATACTTTACGGTTGCGAAAGTTGGAGTACGACCCTAGCAGATGAACATAAATTACGTGGTTTTGAGAAATATATGCACGCCAAAACGGGACGAGATGACTGGAGAATGGAGGAGACTGCATAATGAAGAACTCCACGGACTGTACGATTCAGCAGATGTAAAAATAATGAAATCGCGACGACTAAGGTGGGCAGGTTATGTAGCTCGGATGGGGGGAAAACGAAGATATTCTATCCTGGTTGGAAGGAGACCATTGGGAAGACCGAGACGTCGTTGGGAGGACAATATTAGAAGAGATCTTCGAGAAGTAGGTGTTCGTGATGAAATCTGGCTGGATGTTGTCTAGGACAGAATCCAATGGTGAATGTTTGTTACTGCGGCGATGAGTGCCATAGAGTTAGTTAGTTGAAAGAGCTTTATTGTTATAGGTTTTGCTATTCACAACAATCAAGTGATTTAACAATGAAGAAAAACGAAAATAAAAAACTGGCATTGATCGAACCCTTGAATTGGTTATGAACTTTCTTGTCTGGAAGTTAGAACTCTCTAGATAAAAATACATTAGACATATACGGAGGTAGTGGTGCCATCTTTTGTTGGAGATCGTTGTTTTACATTAACCTTATTAAGCTATTATTCCTCTTGGCAAGAATCTGTGAGATTTAATTTAATTCATATGATACATTTTATACTTTCAGTTGGTGAGTTCTTTTCATAGGTTTTGTTCATCAATAAAAGATTTGGTGTGGTCTGTTGTCAGCAGATTGACATTTGGGAGAGAAGCATGCTTCGGAATTTACTAATGCAACTCTGTTGATATGTATATTTTTGAAGTTTCTTTCAGACAGCTTCACCATTTTCTTCCCAGTTGAGATTTGATGAAACCATTAGTTTTGGGGCATGAAATAATGGGTGTCAACCGACCAGATATTGATGAAGCTCAGTCGTTCATAACAACGGACTTCCTTTCAGTCCTTCATGAAAGCGAATTGTTTAACATGCTTCAGCATATTGTTAGCTTCCGTATTTAAGCAGTGAAATTAACAATTACAATCAATAAATATTGGTCATGCAGATATTTAAACCGAGAACAAAAACCTGATAGTCTCTATAATGTATGATCTGCTTTTGGAAGTTAGAATACAAATGTCCATCTATTGATATTTTGTTTTAGTATAGGTTTATGGCATTTTAAACAAAATAATTTTAGTACATAATTTAACACGAATATAAGGTATATGTAGTATTTATATTATGAACATAGAAATGTAGGTCTTACAGTCTGTTACAACCTTTCCTACACTGTAAAAACTGTACAAGATTGGAATTTTGTACTCCCAATTTTTGAGAGGCAGTGGCGAACCAAGGGCTTGGTTTAGAGGGGCGGTTCTTTGCCTCCCAGTCCTTGAGAGAGAACACATTAATAGAAACAAAAATGATGATAAAATATGAATCCCTGTGCCCGTCACTGCCTCTGAAAAATAAGTAGTATAATGTACTCCCAAGGGATTCATATTTTATCATCTTTTTTTCTTCTTTACATTTCCAAATTATTAGCTTCTGCAAATATATAATACATGATCAATAAACAAAAATGTAGCAGTTTTTACAATCTAATACAAATATATCCGTGTATCCATAGTTTGATGTTTATAGAACTGAAAAACCTTCTTATGAAAAACTGCTAATTCGCAGGAGTCCCGTCCCGTACAAAAATTTGAGTTTCTTTACATTTTTTATATATATTGATTCATATTATGGCTTGAATTATTATATTCCAAAAATGTGTGACTATTGGTTTACAAAAAGCACACATACAGTATAACTAATTGTCTTAAATTCTGAGAATGTCAGTAATCTGCATATAGGTGTGTTACGGGGTACTTGTTGTCTCTTAGTTTTCTGATTGCAAATATAATTTAAAGAAGAATTTTCCTTTCTGAGATACATTTGATTAATGCCATCAACAGTTCTCCTGCAACATTTGTTATGAAGTAATATTACTTCATATTACTTTTAGAACAAAGAAATTTGCGTGTACTCCAATTACATGCGTACTTGTCAAAATGCCTCAGATTGCCCCCGCTTGGAATCTCAGTACACAACATGGACTTCATATTTAAGGAAATTCGTGCAAGTCTCTCCATTGTTAGCATGCTTAATAATATATGGTTTAATTATAAACTATATTGGATTGAATTCATTTATGGCTTTTAGGCATATATGGCTCAGGTCGTAACGAAACTATTTCTTGGTAATGTAGGATGACTAACTGTTTCAAAAAAGTGGCACCTCTGCTTATCCACCACATGCCATAAAACGAATGATGCATAAGGTTGGTTCTTTCTTACCCTTGTCGAACTGTAAAGCAGCGAAACAATATTCCACGCACTCCACCAGTCTCTTCAGTCCAACAAGTAGGACAATTATTTAACTTCTTATATTCGTTGTGGTATTTCCTGCTTTATCAAATATTTACCACGGATTCGATCTCGGAGCTTGTGAAATAAGACTACTCGATTCTACTGGTTGGATACAAGGCAGAGCATTATTCATTTACCCAGTAACTTCCAACTTTATTATACAAAGAGACCGTTGTATAACCGTCGTGTTATCATCTTGTATCCACGTAGATTTACTATGTAGCTAGTCGACATTATCTCACCCTTTCACGCAACCACAAACAGTATCCGCTCTCCAGAGCCACTGATGCATCATCCTCCACTGCTAACAATGTTTGCACAAATACTGGATCTCGCTCTGAAGAATGGTGTTTACAAAGCGGTTCAGCAGCACCGGCTGTTTTGCATGTTGTTACACCGGAGAGCTCTGGCTTAAGCGGTCATAGGACTGCAACATTTTGTTCCATTTAAAAACTAAGTGAAACACACACTTCAGCAATCATCAGTCAAGTAACGTATCTTGTCATGAAATGAACTGCCATTTCCAAATTTCACTTGCAACGAATTAGTCATTACAGAGTAAATCACTATTATAGTGCCTGCATTAGCATTAATTTTATTTTTCAACTTTTCTTTTATATATGTGAGCAATACAGGCGTCTATGGCCGCCTTTACTAGTGTAACGCTCTCAACGATCACTCTTCTAAGAAACCGGATGGTACGACGACCAAGGCCTTCTTCTACATACAATCACAATATTTATCTACTGAAACTGAGACAAAACTGTCATGATAAAATTATAAATATCACCCCCCCCCCCCCAAAGGGTGAAGCTACTGATGCGTATTATAAAAAGAAAACCGCGTGAAGCTCAATTTCAGTTGCTTTGCATCCTCAAGTCACTGGTCAAGCAAGATATATATGGTCAGAATTAAACAATAGCTGAACCAATAAACGCGCGCGGAATGCCTGATAACTTCGTCCCAGCGGGGTTTTTATAAACATCGTTTTAGGCTTTAAAGGAGCTGGTTTAGTCCATTTTAAGGATTTTATTGTTTCTATTATACATGTATTGAATTCACAAATATCTGCGTTAAAATTAAATAAGCAGCAAGTAAGCTTGAACTGAAAACACATTTTCCTTGATACGTTAACGATTTATTGAACATAAAGCAAAGTTTTTTTTATTATTATTTTAAAGAAAGAATTCAATATTTAAAGTTGAAATTTTCTCAGTACTCAGGTAAAAATGACCATACAAAACACAAACTTGGAACAGCACTCACAAATAACCTCTCTATACTGAACATGAACTGCAATACCTTTTCTACATTGTCTTAAATCTGATGAATCACAGCAAGAATTAAATTTCTTTTAACGTCACACTTATTGTTAAGATGTGTTAAAACAAATAATTTTAGTTTGTTAACGCAGAAAATGTACTACACTACGCAATTACAAACTTCGCGATACATGGATACCACAATGAACCCTGCAAGACTTCCATACGCCCAACGAAAACAAGAATTGAATAGAATTTTTATTTATGCAGTAAGGTCTTTAGGCAACATCGCCTCAGAGCGAACGAAAACAGCAAAGAGTGAAAGAAACTTGAAAACACATGCACATTCGTGCACAGTTTTCCTATTAACAGTAGGAGTTTAATGTATTAATGCCATTTTGTTCTGAAATGTTCAATTTAGCCTCTTTTAGGTTTTTATCTCCCTTCGCACATTTGATTAAGAAATGACAAACGAAAATATATGTTACAATAGTGACGTTAGCAAGGATAAGGAATAAAATAGGTTAAAACTTAAGAATCCGAACCCTACTGATAAATCGCCATCAGAAAATATTCGTGTGGCAATAATAACATTCAAAGATTCTGCCTGAATAAGAAAGTCCAACAATCTCACCTGTTCACTTCAATGAGTAAGAATATGCTACGGAGGAGGAATCTAAAATCACTTCAAGGAACAGGTAGACTACCAATTCTACGCAGAACGAAAAAAAAAAAAAAAGTTGCAGATTTTCGCAGTTGGTCGCCGACCTCTTATGTTTTTCTCTTCGACATATTTAAGAATGAAGAGCAAAAAGGGAGAAAAGAAGAACTACGTTGTCTCTCTTGTTTTGTGCTCGAGAAGAAGTGACTGCTTGTAAAATGAATTTACTTTAAGGCCTTTAGGCACTTGTGGCTCAGGCCGAATGGATGATGATGGGATGAATTTGTATAATGAAGGAAGTGGGAGAAAAAGGGAAAACCGACGTACGTGGTTTGTCCACCACAAAGCCCACATCGCATGCGCAGATATCGAACCGACGACCACATGCACAGAGGTGGTGGTGTAATTAGAGATTTTTTTTATAAACTTTGTTTTTTGAAAGGCAACGATTTGTAATACTGCTAGTCTTTTTAAGCAATAATTACTTTTATATTGGCAATTATGAAGAAATACAACATAAATTAAACCCTAGATACTGTAAGATTACAAATAGTTTTGGGTGTATATGAGGTATTCAGGGTTGCCCAGTTTTCAGTGTTGCCAACTATAAAAAAAATAAAAAAATCCACACCTTACCTGCCCTTAACTAAGCAATAGGGGTGTTCGGAAACCTAAAGTCAATTCCGGAATTTCCCGGAATTCCAGAACTGCGAAATTCCGGCTTTCCGAAATTTCAAAAGCCGTGGTGGCTCAATGGTAAATAGTTCAGCTCTAGCGTTTGAGGTCATCGCTTCCATCCCTGATAGTGCTATGTGGTTTTTGTGGTGAACAAACACCGTGTGAGTGGGTTTTCTACCCGCTCTTCTGTTTCCTTCAACTTTCTCCATTCCACAACCATCCCATCATCCATCCGGTCTGAACCAAATTTGCCTAAAGCCTTTAGGTTAAAGGCCTTACAAATTAAATTCATAATTTGGAATTCATAAATTCCTAAATAGAACTTGGACACACGAATTTGAATTTTTTTAGGCACTTCAGGCTCAGGCGTTCATCGTAAGAATTCTTTACACTGTATTACACCTTATCCAGCAAGTTTTAATTATTGTGAAAATAACATGTCTTGTCGATCTGTCTGGTGGTGGTGAACCATTCTTTTCTACCATTGGGTGATGATGCTCGACATTCTGAAATTCCGGTGTTCTGACTTTCCAAAATCGCAGAAATTGTCATTCCGATTCCAGAATTCTGATTTTCATTCCAGAATTCCGAACACCCCTTCTAAGCAACACAATAGGAGAAAGTTTTGGATGTCCCCGACCTCAAGAACCTTCTGTTGTCAGTGTCCTCTTCTTTAAAACTGAACTTATAATCTACACGAGTGCATGTCATTCAGCCATTCCAGGCGCCGTAGTTGTCAGTATTGCCAACCAATTTAAAAAACTCTATATTTCATATTTGTTACCGTTGGACGTATCCGTACCAAATTTGACATACATGTGCATTAGGTACTGGAACAGTTCATGTGGGTACTTCCGGCGCCGAAGTTGTCAGTGTTACCAACCAATTTCAAAAACATAAAGTTGAGAGTTCATATCTAAGAAAATTATTTCTACTATTGCACGAACGTGCGCATCCATTGTGATAGTTCTTTAAACTGAGATTCGTCCTTGAACGCCGCAGAGTGTTCGCAGACAAGACACAGCATATGTGAACTGTTTGTGCGGTTGCCGCGCGGTCGACGCACGGCTCCCGTGCCGCATGTGTGAATTGGGACTAAGTCATCATCAAGTCGATCCGGATCTTATTCCCGCTCCCGCCAACTCCAGTACTTCTCTTGTAGATTACCAAAACCGCTCATTAATACACCCTTTCTGAACATACTGTGGAAGAAATCGAATTTTATATTACCTATAGTACATATACAGTGTATCCCAAAACTGTACTCGCCCTTTGTTTTATTGCTGTTGGTCTCTCAGTTGCAAGCAACCAACGCAAAATAATAGCAGAAGTACGGCTAAGCTTTCATGAAATAACATCTGTTCTAAACTCTAAAGTACTACTGAATGTTGGAAAGAGTTACGGAAGTTACACAATAAATCAGAAGGGGTCCACCAACGAGACGCACCAATAAGCTTATAGCATCAGAAATAAGCTCGAAGCAGACAGAACTGTTCAGAACGCCCATAAAGAGACGTTCTGGTAAAGTAAGGGCATCTACCAGTCCTGCAAGAACAACTACTGCAAACCTTCCTCCGATCCACCAAGAAATCTGTAGGCCTACGTCACACGGTTCATGAGACAAGAAACCGAAAATCAGAGTCCATCACATATTGAAGCGCGTCCATTGGAAAAGTTACATTCCAATAGTAATCCACACCCTAAATGAAGACGACTGCAACCGGTGAAATGCATCGGTAAATAGTACTTGGAGAAATATGCAGAAAATGAAGCGTTTGATTACAAAATTGTGCGGAGCGGTGAGGCTACTTTTAAGTTAAGTGAGTCCATTAATTGACACAATTGTACCTACTGGGCTCCCCAGTATCCGCGTGTTACTGTGGAAAACCATGTGAACTTACCTAAGGTTAGTGTGGGTCAGCTATCAGTATTGGGCATCATAGAACTATTTTTTTTTAACGAGAATGTCACTACTGACGTACCCTGAACTTGCAGCAGGAATCTGTTGGTCGTGCTTGACAACAAACATAGTTACTTCTCAACAAGATGGTGCACCTTCCCACTACAATCGTGATCTCAGGGTCTATCTTGATGCAACGTTTCCGAACAGATCACCTTTTTCATTACATTACTTTACATAACGTCATTACTTAGAACTGACAATATTTGAATTCTGTAAGAGTACTCTTCACTTTCTGTAGGATGGTTTCCTCATAAAATATATTTCCTTGTATTAGGCTGAGTTTTATTTGACTTCACTTTTGCAAAAGTAAAGGGCAACACAAAATAAAGTAAATCTCTTCAGTAGTTTCCTGTATTTTTCTTGGTCCTGCTCACCAGATATGGATTAAAAAGAGAGTTAAAAAAAGATCGCCAGAGATTGTGTGGGAGCAACGGTAGAGAGCAAATAATAATGTTATGAACTGTCAACACTTTCTTCACTACTCTTGCAGAGCTTTTTTCCTCTGGCTTGAATGAGGAAGTGGATGGTGCAGAGGCTACGAAGATTTTCTATCTGAGAGTTAATTCTTACCAGGCACTTTCTTATTTGAAAGGGCTTTAGAAAAACCTATTCGCGAATATTCTTCCTCGGCGTTATGATTAATGGTTGTGCAAATTTCTTCTTTAAAAATGATATCCCAAAAATCCTCAAGTCAAGAAAAATCAAGCAAGCTATTGCTTTCAGTTAAATAAGAAAAATGGGAAGGAAACGTGAAAGCTCAGTCCTAGATTGATCTTCATCTCTTGGGAGTCTTGAAGAGAATACTCCAAAGTTCTGGTTCGTTCTCATCAATGTATTTCCGGAGATAAACAGTAATTTTCTCTTTTCTCTTCCACATCAATCTTCCATTTTCTCGTAATACGAACAACTACCAGTGGACATGCGAATGCTCCAACATGTGCTTTCCATTTTGCTGTTGGTCTCGATTAAGACACATGTTTTTAGTCTGAAAAAAAAGTTTTAAAACGCTCACAAACTAAATCCTTAATATGAAACGTACCTTCACGTTCAGGTTAAACAGTCTTATTTACAAAATTAACGTCAGTTTGCTCGCACAAAGTTACACATTATAAGTACAAACACGACTGAAGGACACGTATATATAAAACCTTTAGCAGTAACAAGGAAAAAAAAATTTTTTTAAAGACATATTTTTCTTAAACAATTCATACTAAACAGTAAAAAATAATTTTGTTTATGCATGACTAAAAAGAAAAGCATGGGGTGCGCTTTCATATACAATCACTTTATAAATTATTGAATTGGCGCGCCCTATGCCTTTTTTACTTTTTAGTACGAATTGTTTAAGAAAAGCATGTCTTTAAAAAGTTTATTATTTCGGTGTTCGGATACTTTTTCTCAAGCTAATGTTTTGTGACCCAAATCCTTAAGTGTTCTGCAACCAGTGAAACCCAATGTCGTTGCAGGCTAGTATTTATTTTAGGATAAAGAAGTCCATATAAAAAATTAAAATATGCTTTCATAATATGCAGTGGAACCTCGATGTATCGAACCTCAAGGGGAACGAGAAAACTTAGAATTATCGAGGATTTCGATATACCGAGGTTCGATTTATCAAGGTGATCTCGGACTGACTGCGGTATATAGAGGTTCACAACAAGAAAAACAACGGTTATTGGATGCGTTTCTCATCACTAAATTTGATTTAATTAAAGGGTACTGTATTTTAATTTTTAAAATGTCTGTTAAACAATTGTGGGGAGTTACAGATTGAACGATTGTCGTTCAAAGAACGAACTGAGTTTCGTCTAAATACAGTACAGTATTATAGATTTTATCAAAACAACTTCGATATACAGAGAACCTCGGTCCGGTGCCAAGCCAAGCAAGTACGAAAATTCGAAATATCGAGGTCTTCCTGACCAGTTCTTCGATATATAGAGGTAAAAATACACATGGGAGTGATAGCAGGTTTAAGGGAAATAGAAGAACCTCGATTTTTCAAGGAATTCGATATATCGAGGTTCGATATATCAAGGTTCCACTGTATATATAGAAATATGTGAAAGTAACAATGGAAAATTGTATCAATTTATGTTGCTGTGCAACATTTCATCGTCGGGACGTGTATGACGTCGGGAAATGAGTTAAATTAACATTGCAAGATTTGAGGACACCACGAACCATTGCGAACTTAAGAAAAGTCTGTAAAAGTTGAGCAAATATGAACAATATTCGTTTTTTTAAAACAAATAATTCTTTGAAATGTGCCTGGTACCCACAAATTTAAAACGCACGCGAAAAATTAAGAAACATGATTAAGGATCAAACATGAGTTCGAATTTTCTCAGCATTGCCACCGTATCTCTGCGACATCATAACGTCCAAGAGGAGCTTGTAGCTGTCCCACAAAGTGGAATTTGAGATAACGAACCTCACAGGTACACTGTCGGCTTACACAGCTTTACGTTCCCTTCTGTTCTGAACACTGGTGATGAGATACTGAAACCAAACTTCGTAGGTATAGTACTAAAGGGATTTGTTTCGTTTTGTTAACAATCATTTTGTTGAATTTCTCGAAATGAATTTATTTATGGCCTTTAGCCATCTATAACTCAGGCCTGGACAGAGTAGAGGAAAGGGTGCGGGAAGGAAGTTGGCCAGGACCTAAGTTGAAGGTACCACTCCGGAATTTGCCTGGTGTAAGTTACGAAAATCTGGAAAACCCTACGTGGTGATGGTCGACCAAGGGTATCGAGCCCAGGATCTTCGCTGAGCTACGGCTCGCTTTTTCGACAAAAAGACTTGTCGATAGGTACGTTTCGTCAAGAGAGAATTTTGTCGACAGGTACATTTAGTCGAAAAGTAGGTTTGTTGACAGATCATTTTGTCGACAGCTTATCAAGGTTTACTTCTCGGACGATCATTTCATCGACACCGTAAAACAATACTTATCGAGAAAATTACAAGCTTATGGTTTTTTAAACACGTTTTTTTATTAACTCGCTTTCTTGTCTGACTGTTCGGTACAAATTTTGCAATCGATTTTAAACTCTCTTCCGATCATCCGATTTCTTTAAAATTTTGTAAATTTGCTTGCTTCCGATGACAATACAATATTCAATCATTAGATATACGACAAAATAATCCAGTTAACTGTAATTAATTAGAAATTATCCTTAAATGCACGCAACGCCGCAACTAGTTTGTGAAATTTGGGTTGCCTATCTCGCAGGGAGTTTAATATTCATTTATTATACATAAAGATAACTAAAAAGTTTTTTTTTTAATCTTTTTTTGTAATTTTTCAATACTTAATGAAGAGCACAAAATGGAGATCTTGCTTGCGTTAGGCAAGGTCTTCGTATCTTGCTTCAACTTCGGTGACTACGTTGTACTGCTCTCTCTAATATACTGTACTTTATCTAAGTTCAGATTTTTAGTAAATATTAGGGTAGTACGTTACTTGACACCATACGTTTTGTCTTTAGCTCTGAAAGAGATCCTAATGAAATTACCATTACGTTTTTCTTCCTAACTTAAATTTAGTCTTTGCAATAATATTCACATGTACTATATACGAAGTCAATTGGTACATACGATCGTCTGTTTTACTGGTCTTTTATTGTAATGGTTTGTTGTTTGCCCGTTCAAAGGCATAAGACTTGTTCCGCAAATCTGGTTCCAAATGCCCATCTACAAAAAAGGTAAGACATATGTGAATAGTTGATGTTTTTATATCTCTATATGGTTTTCTTCCTATTGTTCAAAGTCAATTTGATTATTTTAAAGTCAAAGGTACATCACAGCACTTGATTGCAAATGAAATTAATCTACAGTAGCAGAACCTTATTACTATGCGTATATTATTGCATAAATATGATTAATGTATTCTACTGTATACCCACGATTATACATACAAGACTTCTATATAATATAATGTAGATGGATTCTAGTATCCTAAAACAGTTCTAACATAGTTTTTATACAAATATACCGATCTTCTACGACACTCGTTCAAAATAACCTACAGCTTCTAGAACTATCATTTCGAGAACAGTCCATTCTTCCTTTTTAAGTTTTATTAGTACCGGCTTCTACGTAAGCTCAGCTCAGAGAAATATATTATTAACAGTAATTGAAACACATGCTCCGATTGAGCAAACGAAACGCAAAATTGAAAGAAACTTATCAAATGTATGCGAAACAGACTATTTACTTACTCTTACATACTGTTAACTTGTTCCTTGTCCTAAAATGTTCTTACTTGCTTTAGCTCACAACCAAGCGTTTGCTCTGGTTTTGTTTATCCTGCTCATTACTTTCGGGAAGGTGAGATATGTCTATTCAATTTTCTACTGTATAACGTACGACATTAAGGATTAAATAAAAACACAATTGCTTTTCTAGTCAAGATTTGTTATCCGTTAATTACACTACAACATGACGTACACTGTTAAAAAGAACAAACGCCATGTATTAGATTTCCAAACAGAACTGCATTTTGTTTCCTCGCTAATTGGCAATTACAAGCATTGCTTTGTCGTTCTTAACAGGATTAAGAACAAACTGTTATCGATAGCTGAAAAGGGCAATGTTTCAAAGCGAAAACTCCTTCCCTCGACAATTCCAAATGTGTTTGTTAAAGAAAAAATACTCCACTCTCAACCTTTTTAAGGTAATCGATACCAGAGGCTCCGATGTAAGGTTCAACGGAAAACTTCTTCTCTCAAGGGTGTTGGAAACTGAAAAGATTTAACAAAAGGAAAGAAATGAACAAACTCCATTCTTCGTTAGTCCCCACGGAACACTGAGATAGTGGTGTATTGTTTCTTCAGTTCAGTTCAATGAATGTACGAGAAGTTAGGTAATAATGGAGTTTCATAATACGGATCATAAATGCCAATTTAATAGATCTTAAGCCACCGGAAAAGTAAGAATATATCATCTCGATCAAATTAGCTACCAAATATTTCTAGGTGCATCGCTGATGGTGGTCTTCTGGGTTGTGAAAAGGTCGGGATGTAGAAAAAAAACATGGATGTCTATACATGTGCAAGGGAAGCTCATATTCCAATCTGAGGGGAAAACACGCGATCACTGTCTTGAAGCAATAGAACACAAGGCCCATCGACCAAAATTTACTTCCTATTACGCAATTTCACGTATCTGTTCAGTTCGGCACAAAGGTGTTACGTACATACAATTTCGGTATGTTTTAGTACCAAATAAGTTAGTACTACAGTAACAAAGAAGCGATACTAGACAATACTGCAGTTTCTTCTACCTTTGAATTTGATTTTAAAGGCCTTTAAGTAACTTTGGCTCAGGCTGGATGAATGATAATGGGATGATTGGTGGAATGAAGAAAGTGGGAGGAAACGGGAGAACCCCGAGAAAACCCACGAGCACGGTGTTTTTCCACCACAAACCCCACGTGGCACGAGCAGGAGTTGGATCGACGACCTCAAGCGGAAGAGGTGAGCGCTCTAACCACTGAGTCACCGCAGCTCCTATCTTATTGTTAAAGAATTAATATGGAAGAGGTTATCAAAGCAAAACAAGAAATTAAATCCGTACATCTCATAGCGTCGTGTGGATCGTACCTTCAATCAACATCTCCCGCATCTTACCCCGGCCTGAGCCTGAGATGCCTAAAGGCCATAAATAACATTTTTAACGAATCATAGTCTTCGGTGGGCCGAGCTTTCCGTTCACACCAGCTTCCTAGATTCTGTTGGCAAATAAAGGTGGTCTCAATCAGTTTGCAACATCTTGCATTTTACATGTAATGGACCAGTGTTCACCTATTTTTCTTCTCAGTTTTCTTGTTAATGCTTTTCCGTTTCCTCGGTATAATTCCATTCTAGTCCATGCGTTTTTCTTTTCTTTTTTTCGTCTTGTTTTCTACTTTGTGTTCGTGCACAATATTAGTCGGCGGCCTGAGCCAAAGTTGCCTACAATTAAATTAAAATTCAATTCATATTAGTCGATGCCAGATTCTCCGTTTAATGCTACAATATAATTTTTCCGGTATTCAGGTTCCCGTGTATATGAGAATTCCAGTTTCTAGGGGTCCAGTAACAGTCGATTGATTCATTATAAAGATTTCCATTATGCAATGGTTATCTCTCTGGGATGTCAACCTGCCAGTAGCTGATCAGACCGGCGCACAATGGGACGAAAACCAAAAAATACGGCGAAATTAGTAGTCTAAACGCTGAGGGAATGTTGGTCAGGGGCTTATAGGTAGGTGTACCATCTGCTTTACATACACATAATATAAGAGATATGGCATGTTTCATCTTGACCAAAGCGCTAATAAACCCAGCTGTTTAACGGGCTGCTTATATCACAAGGAATTTTTCATAAGTCATAGTGAGGTAAATTAAATTGGTTAATGACGTCTCCTTGGTACAAAATAAGCGTTGATGATTAAATAAAGATTAGTTTGCTTGCTTCTGAAGCAAATATGATTTCTAAGCATTGCATATAAATTTATCAACAAGCACGCCAAAACAAACCTAACCAAAAAGTCGGCATTAGTAAACTATAGAAATGTGGAGAAAATAAAAACAGACTAACATAAATTATTTGTTCCTTCTGTAGTAATATTTCAGATACGCTGTGCCCATACGACAAGGAGAAATACATCATTTGTACTTTTAGCCATAAAATGTCAGAAACGCTACGCATAGGTAAATCGTAGAACACTTCTCAATTGTTCACTAGAGCTCAGGGCGAAACAGCAGTGCAATCATCTTTTCTGAAAGACTTCTGTTTGGAGGTAAAGGTTTCATGGAAGATGTGATAGGATCGCATATATAGGGGTATATATATATACCCCTTCTCACCCCATGCCTCTAATCCATCGCTCCTCCATCCGCCTCATTCCACTATTCCGTTACTACTGTCAACCAGCCTTTTCTTCTCCATCTGTCATTCTCAAATGGTACAGATTTTACACGTATCACCGCAAAGTGTATGCGCACCCTACGCTTTTTCTCTTTTTTGGGAATATTTTAGGAAGAAGGTAGCAGCTAAAATGTTGGAAGCGCTGAAAGTATTCATCCCAAAAATCAGAGCTTGGCCTCGCTTGGATTTTCGTTCGTATCGATTAAACTGGCAAAATTATCCAAAATTTGACGTTAGAATTTCGATGTACTTCACGTAGGACACAGTTCTCAACTACGTTAAAGTTATGATTTCACTGTACCCGCACTAGAAAACCTAAAACAATTTACATAACTTATAAGTCGTAATAGCATCTACCGACAGAAAATGTACACAAAAGCATTCTGAAAATGTTGGATAAATTGGCACCTTTTAAGCGCACAAGTTTTGTCTTTAAGGATATTTACGTGCACCCTGGAATTTTTCTTGACCCCCCGGACTTCAAGATCTCGTTACACTCCTCTAACTTGATTCATGGTAGCACCGTACCTATGCAAACCCGATTTGTAACACTGCAATAAAATGTTCTTGAGAGGCTCGTTCTCACAATGCAGAAATGACAATGGGCAGGTTCTACTCAGCATTTGTACGAACACGCAAATTGTAAATTATTAAAAAAAAGAGAGAGAGAAAGGGAGTTCCGAACAGAACCTCGGATGCCACTGCTAGAAGTCAATGCAGCTTTATTCTAAAAATTCCCAATTCATTGCACTGTTATAAAAGCGTTCGTTCTTTCAGTGTGCCACGATTATGTCTTCGTGTGTGTGTCTTTTGAACAATCATTGTTAATTGTATGATCTGAGTGAAGACTGATGAATAAGCGCATGCCATCATTATGAGAGCCTTCGTTGACTTCAATATTAATTTTTCCACTTCCACTGACGTCATGATTTACGAATAATATTAGATGAGAGAGAGAACGCAAGCAAGGTCTTTATAAACAAACGAAACCTTCTTTAGTTCGTCGCCTTTTCTCAACAAATTATTCCTGTTCCAGGTGCACGAAATCTTGAATTAGCGCCAAAGTGTTTTGTAAATACTCAGATAAAATAGACAAAATATCTCAAACGATTCCACAAGACGGAAATTATGGTATTAGAGGTTCCAACACAAATTTCATCGTTAAGTATCTACTAAATATCTTTCATCCTAAGCTGTACGTGTATACCAATTTTAGTGACTCTCAATATACAGGATTAAATCTGTACCTGAAAGCTAGAAGCGCGTAAGTAACAAATGCTTGTTCTCGAGGAAAAAGAAAAAAATACAGCTTCCTTTCATACAAAAACTAAATGGACATAATAGACTTCCTTTATTCCATTATTAACATATTTACAACAAGAATCGAGCAAAAAGTATGTGACACCATGAGAATGCTGTACAAATTTGCTCTGATCACGTTTTGGCCAACATTGGATTTACGCGGTTCTCACAAGTAAACCCTTATCTTGAGTGAACTTATCGATGGTTCAAACTGCTTTTCCGACAAAACTTGGTAGAGAGGTAGGATACACCAGGAAGCATTAAAAGTGCCTTTGTTCACAAAGACGGGCGCAGTGACCGAACGTTTGATTCAAAAGAATGAGTCGTTTGATTCTAAGTCGGAAAACACACGTTTATTGCTATAAATGTACTTTTGAGAGAGATAACGAGATGAGATGTGACATTAGTAGGTATGTGTAGTTGACTGAGAAGTCTGTAAGTACTCTGTTGTTCTTGAAACAGTACCAGAAATGAAAATCTCATGAACAAATCACGATTCGATTATCGGGTAGCCCAGACACAGTCAGTCTGGTCATTTGAGCCAAGACTGGGTCCCGAGTAGGGTTCCCAACCGTCCGATTTTTAACGGACATACCCGACGTTATTTCAGGCCGGCATTCAGTATTTTTTTGAAAATACAATGAACAGTTATTACAGCTGGGCTTGTGTTATTTACAGTAAACTCGACGGTGACGAGTAGTAACTTGTCGTTATTTAATAACTTCTAGAGTGCGTGACTGGTACTGCTGTAAATATCGCACTCGATTATTTTTGTAAGAAGATGAATTTTCAAAATAAGTGTCGAATTGAAGGTTCAGTAATTTCAAAATTAAAACTTCCCTGAAAGTTACAAAAATACTTTTCTTAAAGTGTAACGTGTGTACTTTTTATTACTCAACTATTTTTTTCATGTCATTTTTAATTTTCACGTCTTTACTGAGTTGATTGTCGCAAACGTAAATACATTACAAACGTTAACATAAAATTCACAAAATTTGAAGAAACATTTAATGATAGAACGTCCAGGCGCGCGTCCACGAACCATTTATTTTCACAGTTCCTGTTTTCACTGTTTCTTCCAGGCATATTTTCGGGGAGGCTTTGCCGCCGCCCCCCCTCCCGAGGCTCTCAACCGCACCCCCGAAAGAATTAGTGTTAGCACTTATATTACTCAAACGTATACTGAAATACGCATATAAAAGTATATTCTATAAATATTGTTCATGTTATTTTGAGGTTAACTAAGGAACTATGCCATGTTCTTAAGTAACGTTAGTACTGTTTTATATTTTAGCACTTGGGAGTCAATATGCATTATTTAAAATTTTCGTGAGCTCTACCACGACTTAATTTTGCACCCCCGAAAACAAACTCCTGAAAGAAACACTGTATGACGCATTGTCCTTCTGGTAGGACGCAATTAATAACCATTTCATATGTTTGTCAGTTGTATATCACCCACTGCATACTGAACACGAAATTGTAGAGCCGTAGCAATGAGATGAAAGAAAACAAAAAATTTTGTCTATACATATCACTTCTTGATTTAAAATGGATCGAAGATAATTCCTTTCTTCCAACTTCCTTTATTTATGTGCATTTGCACAAACAGAAACGAAAGCTACCTGATACTGATAGTAACGAATGCTACAGGTTACTACATTTAGGAGGTAATTTTTAATAAAAATGTGCTTATTTTTTTAAAATTATTTATTAATACAAATAAACTCTTGAAATTCAATTATAAAACACCTGCTTTTCGAAAAGCTATCGAATGTGCCACAGACAGCTTACAAATTGCATTCCCCTAAATTAGCAATAATGCAGGAAGCAGGCTTTGTTTCTGCAACAATAGCATTATTATTGATCAATTTTATCAACATAACTATGTAAAAGGTTCCTCATAAGCTAAATTTGAGTCACAAAGTTACTGGCTTTGTACCATGCATACCAACTTTAACATTCATAATCTGTTGCGTCACTGTAACATTTGTTACCGTGGCAAAATAGCAAAACAATTCAATGTACCCGACATTTTTTTTTTTTTTAGAAAGATGTGTTTCTTTTTTTAATTTCGTCCTGCATTTCCAGTTGGTAACCTAGTACCGAGACCAGGTCAATCGGGTCATCAGGTCGCCGTGTCACCAGAAGTGACCCGGTTTCGGTTCTGGTGTACAGTAGACAGTGTTCCCAACAACAGGGCTGAGAAACGCGCCACAGCAGCAGCAAAAAGTCGCTAGAACGCACTAAATAAAACTTTGAAAGTCACTAAAAAAGGCGCCGAACACTTCGAGGGCGCAAAAACGCTTCGTTTCGGTGGTATAGGCTGTCGAAAGCGTGGGGAAAATGAACTGTAGAGCTTTTAATTTCCATACCATTAACAGTAGAACTTATTCGGTATGGTATCCTCAGAGACTTCGAACCTGTTCCACCCCAAAACGCATGTTTTAAAACTTAGTAATGGCTGCGCAAAGGATTCTCCAAAGAAAATAGGAGACTATCAGAAATTTTCTGAAGCAAAGGTGGTCGCCACAAGCTATTATGGAAAGGAGTTACATTTGGCGCTAGGTGCTAACAGGAAAAAGGAGTCGTTAAAAAAACATTAAAAATGCTAGTTCTTGCGACAAAAGCGCTGAATTGGCATAACTGATGAGTAGGAGGAGAGCGATTGCTGCAGGGTCGAGATAGCAAGCAAGGAATGAAGCTCAACAGTCATCCACGATACTTGTAATCCTGGATTTTCTTTAATTGTGCCTTTTTACATTAGTACCATATTTAACCATCTTCTCAAATCGACCTGGCTTTAGCGCCCAGTAGTCTAAGACCCCATAACCTCATTTCACCTAGTAAATGTTACAGAAACTATTTAACAGTGTTAAACCGTACCGCACAAAAGTGAAGGTCATCTCCGGACAACTCCCCTGTGTTGAACTAACTTCGGTATTTTATGCGATGTAATTCTTTCACATATCGTACTACGAGCTAACGAGAGTAAGCACGGACTGGTTCACTTTCTTGTTGAATGAAATTGTCCCCCTCAAAGACACCAACAATCAATCCTTTTCGAAGTTCTGACAAGGCACACATCGATACTTTTCTTTCCAGGGGATTAGTTCTTCCTTTTACCTTTTAAAGATTCAAACAAACTACAGCGTACAGGACTTTCACAGACATAATTATATCTTTCGAATTTGGAAGAAGCTAACTTATAAATTGATGTCGGAGTTACAAAGAACAGTTGCGTGTAACAACAGTGAACTTATCGACCGACCTTTATGGTGCCGCAACCCCAGCAATAATTCAGAAGACCTCCCCCCATCCCCTCCCTCAAGCGCCATGTTCTCCATTCGCCTCCACAACAATGCGAATTCACGCCCTTCCCTCGGCGAACAACAGGGTCGCGGATGGTGGGTGTTCTTATCGGTCTCACTACTCATCTACACTATGCATTAAAATTTCAGACAAAAGGTGGAAAACGTCCATACAAAGTACTTAACTATATTGTAAATAATACATTTTCTACGAAACTCATACATTTTACTTTGCCTAGGCTTAAAAAAGGAAAAGAAAAAACAGTTTTCAAATGCACCAAGACATTCTCAAGAGATTGGTAAAGGAAGTGCAGTTTAAATAACACATACAGTATATTTCCAGACACAATTTTATCTTCATAAATATGTGTTAAATTTTTGTTACGTTTCTACTGATGCACTATATACATAGGGTGACCAGAAATTTGTCGACAAGGAGGAGTATAATAGCTATATGCTATAAAGGCGCACACGCAAAAAACATTAAATATTTTAAAATAAGATAGAACTCTGTTAATTGCTACCATTATAGTCGATAACTTCTCGAAGCATGCCCAATGGGTAGCCATTCCTCGGTTTTTACCGTTTAATTGAATCACCTGGCGCTAGATTGTGTACATAAATAATTCAATTAATTCTCTCTTCAAGTTGCGATAAATATTATAATCCCACTTTCCTAATTGATAAGACAATTGTACGCTGCTGTTTTCATTTCTTTCACATTCTTCCAGCCTACGTTCTTTTAATAACTATCCTGTCACAGGCAGAGGTCTTTAACATTTTTCGAAATGTTCCCTAACAAGTGGCCGTGGTTCAGTAGTAGATCATTGGCTTTGCATTCGGGAGGTCATCGGTTCAATCCCAGCGGCCAAACATCCTGACTGAGGTTTTTCCTCAGTCACACCAGGCAAATGGTAGGATAGTACCTTCAACTTAGAGAGCTGGCAGAGACCTTTCCTCCTCCCCTATCTCGGCCTGAGCCTTAGATGCCCAAAGGTCAAATAAAATTCAAATTCCAAATATTAGCACATGCTACAAAAATCACCACAGCGGTTCATGCGATCTGGTGATATTTAAACATTAATTTCTCGTTAAAAATCAACTTGAAAATCCAGTACGTGCACTCTTACATCAGATTAAATTATATTTAACTTTTGACTAAATTTATTGTGTAATGTAATCGGAATTTAGAAATTGCAAGACGTTCAGTTAGAAATTACTTTAAAAGTTATAAAAATAAGGAAAAGAGTACAATTGGAGATATTTTCGAATAGAAAAGAGAATAGAGTATTTGAATCTCTAAAAGAGTAGAATATGTCTGGTCACAACAGAGTGAGGCAACGTACACTTTCCACCCCGTTTATTTCGTAAGCCACTGTTTTCTTTAAAGCAATTCTGAAACTGTCAATTTTGATTAGCAGAGTGTGGAGACTCAATGTGAGAAAGTTACGGGTGCTGGCCCATTCTCTGGTCTGTGCGGTCTAGTGGCAAAAAATCTTTGATTTTCTTAAATGGCAAGACTGATCATGTGATAATCATTTAAAAAGTAGTTTGGTTGTATTTACAAAATGAAGTTATATGCTGGACTAATCCATTCAAAAGCGTACATAAAATTGGGATATTCTGCGCACCGCTACGCTGACAAGTAAAAACAAATGGGTGGGGATAAAAACGGAGGCCAAAGTTGGGTGCAGCATCCGAAAATCTATAAAACGGTAACATTTACATATAAAATTCACATCCGCACTTTACGACCCTCCCTTCTGAGACTTTTCAGATTGTTATCCTTAGTCCTACCAGGTCTAGACCGAGATGGTGTCTAGAATAGAAACCGTTATTCGCCCACTTTTCCTGCTTGCAGTGGAGTTCCAATTTTTGACAAGCTGAGATTATAGACGACTGTACAATCCATTACCTACTATTTGGTCTAAGTATAGTGGAACCTCGGTTATTCAACTCAAACAGGACCGATCGGAATGACCGAAAATCTGGAAAATTCGTTAACGACGTAAACAACACAGTTTATACGAATATCATTTCGCTTATTGTACATTCTTACATCACTATAACAATACGAAAGGAAAAACGTACTGTTTCTACATAAAATACATTTAGATTTCAATTAGTCGTATTGTATATCATTTCAAAGTGTCCCCTGTGAATGGTAACGCTCACTGCCTTGAAATCAAGAGCTTCCGAGTTCGATTCCCGGTGGGGACACAAGTGTAGGTTGAACTGTAGGTATCGTCCTTAGAACGTTATCATCATCCGATGGCAGGGGATGGCAAAGTACCAGTGGTGCGCCTTAACCAGGAACTTTCGGGTCAGAACCTGCCTTCGGGCAGAACATCCATAATCATTATCATATCATTTCAATTAATAAAGAAATCTGTGAATTTGCTGCAGCTGGCAGCCATTGCTTTAAAGCAATGTTTCGCAACCTTTCAATATTCACGGACCGTCAAACTATCGGGAAAACTTTTAAGGACCGGGAAGATGCCGCCAGTAAGTTAGGTTTATTTGACTTGAATAAGATGCCTACACATTCCCAAATTCGTTTTGGAAAGCAAATGTAAACTTTAATCTCAATTTTGAACCGTCGAAATCTATAAACTAAGTGTTAAGTAAATGTATGATATTGCCAAGAACCGGTACAATAGTTTCGCGAATAAACAATGCTTTACGGGTGGATTTAGCGGAAGAAGCTATTGTATGTGTAAACGTTTTATGATCCAGAAGCTTATATAAACGGGATTCCATAGTGTAATATATATATATATATATATATATATATATATATATATATATATATAATTAAAATTATTTCGATCAAGTTATTCTATGTATAGATCATGAAAAGTAACAAAAACAAATGCTTTAAAATAATTATACAAATGCTATTGAAGATTTGGACATTTATGTCGGTGATTTGTAGCAAGGGGCATCTAAAACGAAAATATCTGAATGATTTGTTGCTCAATATGAAAGATTCTCCCGTAAATATGAAAGGCTCTCGGTGGACTACTCAGAGTATGACACTTCATGGTTAATTGTTCATTTTCCGAGTCGCTGGAAGTTTGAAAAAAGAAAGAGAGGAAGAAAAAAAAAACTTCTCGGGAGAAATTCAGAGCTATCAACACGTTCCAGCCTTTCTCCCTCATCCAGCTTCACAAGCAGTAGATCTTTCCTCCAACACTACATAATTTATTCGTATCTTCTGGTAAATCCATGCCATCTTCGCACAGCATCTCAATGTTACATCAATTTCACCTTTAAGAGGGCTCCTCGTTCCAACCCTCCCATTTTTAACATTTATCAAAATATTTAAAAAACTAAGACTACTATCAAAAATGTAAATTCATTGCGCACTAGAACTTACGAATTACTATGGAATGCAATGGACAGCGATCTCGAAATCTTGTCCAGTGATACGTTTTCAAAGATTATGGCGTCATTATTTAATTGAAGTTTGAGCACTCATCAATCGACAAGATTTCGAGATCGCTGTCCATTACATTTCATAGTAATTTGTAAGTTCTAGTGCGCTATGAACTTACATTTTTGATAGTAGTCTTAGTTTTTTAAATATTTTGAAAAATGCTAAAAAAAAAAAGGGGGGGCGGGGGCACTGGAGCATCAGTTTAAACCTTAAAACAAGTGTAGTCTTTCGTATTTATTAGTTCTGTATAATTCAAATTATTTTGCTAAATGCCTATCTACTTTTCAAGTAGATTTCTCGGAGCGTTTAACATCCCCTTCCTCTTCCTCCGTCTTACGTGTCTTCTTTAAATGTGGATGTAAGCAGAGGTGCATTTCTACAGACAAAAATTTCCTGGAGTTACCACGTCCTGTATTGTCTCAAGTTCCCTATAGACAGGGCTCGAAACATTTTCCTCTGACCTAGGTGCCACAATAATACGAATACAATTTGATGCATACACCTACATGTTTTGGCCTTAAATAAAGTTACTGGTATAAAAAGTACAAGCTTACATTAGTGTACAGGCTATCCCTCGAAGTAACAGCAATTTAAGGCAATAGCTATAAGTGAAGTTATACAACGCCAACGACTGTTCTGTAACTCGCCGGGTGACCTCTTGGTATAGAAGGGATGTAAACGAACAACACTTGAAACTCAACGGAATTAAATATATTTCAAGTTCGAGGTAAACAGAAAACGTCGAACTTCATAACGAATTAATTTTGTTCGTAATTTATCCAAGCACATAGAAAGCCGAACTACTAGCAGGTAAAAATTGAGGATACCAACGTTAAAGAAAAAGATAATAATAAATAAATAAAATACAATTCAATTCTATATATGCACTTAATGCTACTTCACTTTTCCTTCGAAAGCTCTCTCATTTTTTGTTAGATATATTAAATAATAATATTTATATGTATATTCAGTTAATTATTTTATATAATTTGGATAGGTACAGCACGTAATGACATTTTACATTGAATCTTAACACAGATGCAACATAAGAAATTAACGAATGTTGACATAAAAATAAAAACAAGACAAATATAAATACATATGGATTTATTTTAATTTACACGGCACATCATCTTGATATGAGACAAAAGAAGCTGAACATTTTCAAGAATTTCAAGTCATCTACTGTTAACTCTTGACGGAATATATATATATATATATATATATATGAGCTCCTGCGTAGCCTAGTCGGTAGCGCGCTCGACTTCAGTGCGAGCGGTCCCGGGTTCGGTTCCCGGTGTTGACCCAGCATCGTGAGGATAATTGGGGAGCTGCTGTGAATAAAATACAGTGGCGATCACAGTGAGAGCTTCGACTCTCCTCTCCCAACCCGTCTGGTCAGCGTGGGAGCAGTAGACCAACTCCTCCCTTCGGGGAGAGGCCTCATCCAGTAGTGGATTGAATATGGCTAGAGGAGTGAGCTAGAGAATTATACTGACTGGTTAACCTAGCTTAAGTTACAAAGCAAATCATCTTCAAATCTGAACTAAACATTGACTGTTTCATAAAGGGCCTGGTAAGCACTTACAAAACCACTCTGTATAATTAATGAGGTCGTGTCTGTCTGATGAGACAAATATGGAGTTGGTTCATTTTTTTTTTCATCAAGAATTTTCAAATGATAATATTACTCAACTCCTCTTGCAATTTGATTTGATTTTAGTTGCCCCGACTTCGGAGGGGGTCAAAGGTAGATTTTAAACGCCAAAATGTTTGCTACTAAAAATTATGGAATTTAAAGTAATGTTTCTCATATTTCCATTCGTTCTGGAGATACAGAGATGAGGACAGAATATATCACGTAAATTCAAATGAAACACATTTATTCATATAAAGATAAATATTTAAAACAAATCTACGATGTTCGAAGGATATGCCAACTTTTAATTTAAAAAAATAAAATCTCGAAATTTGAACACGAAATTACGGTGATATGATTATTATAATTGACTGTTTGAAAAATCAAGTTGGTTGAGATATTTTGAAACTAGTGGTATGCATTTTCTTAAAACCAACTTTTCTTCTTGTTCCGGTTTGAGAAAGTGAACTTTCAATTTATGGACATCATCTTTTTTTTTAAACATCCCGTGCAATATTTTTCTTTCTCCTCGTTCTTTGGTAACGAAAGCATCCGTTGTTTCGAAACAGCCCTCGTAAAACCAGCCATGTTGTCTCCAAGGCTGACAAGCTTCCATTACGAATGTTTATTTACTGATCTTCAGATTTCTTCCTTCATCTTTCTGGAAAACAACGCTCTCCTCTCCCATTTCATGTTTCGTAGCATCAAAACGTGCTAACTTGTCGACATTCTCTACGGAGCAAAGATACGGTTGGATGTGACTCTCCCTATAAATCTTCATCCTCCGGAGGTTTCCTTTCTATCGATTGGCAACCCTCCTCGAATTCCATCCAACATTCTCCTTCTTGCTCATCCTATATACCAAGCAGGAAATACGGAATTCATATATACTAATGTCGTGGTTTTACAAATCTCCTTTATTTACAATCGGTAACTGCCAGGCACTCTGAATGAAAACTCTTCAGTCAGCCAAGAGCACAGAATGAATTAAAACACGAGCAAGAAAAAGAGTTTAAATTAACTTCAATTTCATCAAAAGGAACATTACATGCAGGCATAGAAATGCATGCAAGGTAAAGGAAGAATCAATTTTTGTCTAAATAGCGCCTTAATTTAAGAGTTCAATGCAGCTACGGCGACCACATTTTCTCAGTCAAGTGGAAAAAGTCCTTATTCTGGATGTTCCCTACGTATTCATGTTGTTCCTTCATGTCACAA
This sequence comes from Lepisma saccharinum, assembly GCA_022664845.1. Lineage (NCBI taxonomy): Eukaryota > Metazoa > Arthropoda > Insecta > Zygentoma > Lepismatidae > Lepisma > Lepisma saccharinum. Next base: position 69,791 of record JAGDQP010003650.1, read on the forward strand.
TTTTTGGCCGAACAGAACATTCTGCAGACTGGTAAAACAAAGTGACGTCATATAGGAACACAGCCAAGCAGGATGGGACCTCCTGCCAGGAATGAAAGAAAAAGAAGTCAGTATATACATTACAGACGGCAATTTCCTGTAATAGCAGAAGCCGTCTGCAGTAACGTTAAAATGCTGGAAACGCATGATTTGCAGGACAGTGCTGGTATCAACATTCCATAAAGAAGGAACGTGCGTACATTAACAGTGGAAACAGAATTTGCATGCAAATACAGCAGGAGATACATTCTAGCAGGACTGAACACCGCTGCTGTGTACACTTCCTTCGTTTCGTCCGAAACATTGTGGTGGTTTGAGCGGCTGACGAGTGTTGGAATCAACCTAGTAATTCACCATAAAGATTGCATCCAGCGGCTTGATTGCTCTGTGAAAATAATTTTGTGCAGTTAGCGTGAAAAACATACAAATTGGGGCGACGTTTAATTTGTATCAATAACACCAATAAAACTATTGTTGTTTGTCCTACCTTGTGTGATGCGTAGATCCAGAAATAGAATGTCCCACCTTGTGGAAACTTTCAAAGATATGATTAAATATTTATCGTAAAATCTATCATTAGTATTATACAAATTTGTTGTTAATTTACATCTTGAAAACAATTAAAGTGGTCAAAATTCAACTTACACAACGTAATATTGAACGCAGGAAGTATTGAAAAACAGATTCAATGATACCGTCTATCAACTAGTGTTGGGAACTTAGCATACAAGTTAAAATGTTTACATGGCACTAGGCCTATACCCTTAAACTGCAGTGTTTGACTGTTTTATTATTAATTTTTACCAAATTTTTACCTTGTATGCTAAGTTCCCAAGACTAGTTGATAGATGGCAACACTGAATCTGGTTTTTGATACTGCTCTCATTCAATATTATGTTGTGTAAGTTGAATTTTGATCACTTTAATTGTTTTCAAGATATAAATTAACAACACATTTGTATAATATTAATGACAGATTTTACGATAACTATTTAAACATCATCCATTCTTTCCGTCTGGTACATCTATACATTCTAGAGGTCACTCGCGCACACGATGTACGTACCGTCCTGCCAGGCAGGAGGTAACCTACAACCACGACAGATGGTTTGTCAGTACGTAAGGAGCATGGGTTGCCCTACAGGAAGGAAGGACGGACGGCTACTACGTACTGGCATGTTGGTGCAAATTACTTAATGACGTCATAGCGCCTGCAGTACTCCTACCAGGCAGCACCGAACAATATTTTACACAATACATGCCCGATAATGTTGTTGGCTACGTCTGTACGACTACGACTATACTCGGAGGCGCAAGATTTAAGGACCGCACGTCCTTAAACCATAGGAAATTTTTTCTCAGTGTAGCAAAAGCGAGCCTGTATAGAAATCAGGAGACATTGCGCTGAAATTCCATCATTTGGAGATTCTCTGCTTTTCTCAGTGTCTATGGACGTGTTTTCATATGTAGGAGTTTCATTCAGAATGAATTACGATGGTTTCGTAGGGCAAGTATTGTACTACCCTTTAAGCGGCATTGTTCAATCATAAGCTTTGCTAAAAATGCATGTATTGGGATCATCTTTGATTGTGATTTGCTAAGATGACAGGACTTATTAGGCCTATTTCTGGAAATATGAAGTTACTTGTGACGATGCCGCCCTAACTTTGCACGCTCCTAGCTGCGAAACTATACATTCGCGAATATAACGCCTGTACGGCAACGTTTAAGACATTGGTCTACAGTTCTTCAAAAGATTTACAGTTCTCACATGAACTTTTTACCAAAGAGTCTCGTTAGCATGGAGGCGATACACAGATCACCATTATGTCTAAAATGTTAAGCTTATTATTGGATCAGTGGCGGCTCGTGGCACAAAATATAGGTGAAGTACTACCAAAATCCATCAACACGTTTTTATTATCCTTGTTCATTTTCAGGACTTAGGATACTGATAATGCCACTATCCGATATTAGATGTTGACTGACTTTCTGGCCCAATTAATACTTATTAATGCCTATTTAGTTAATACATATCAAAATAATAAGTGAAGTTGAAGTTCAGCCGCCACTGTATTGGATTATCAACGGCCTAAACGACGTGGCAAGCATTTACAGTTTTTGGAAAAGATAATTAAGAACAACCACTCTGTTCAATGGACCCCAGCGGGAATTGAACCCGTGGCCATGCGCTCGAAAAGCGAGCGCTTATAACGTCTCGGCCACCCAGAGTCCTGAAATGTTAGGGGCATTTACCCTTTAACATCATACTGTTTTGAGTAAAATAGGTTAATCATTCACACGTGGAAGAGTTATAAGTGTTTAATGTATGAGAATCGTTACAATACAACCGGTAACTAGTTTAAAACAGGCGCGCAGGGAACTACACGGAAAATTTCGGGGGCACATGAATATCAAGATATTGCTGTCATTCATATTTATACACACAAATATAATGGTTTATGTGGGGCCAAGGAAAGTTTAGGTGGCTACGAGTCTGGTTTAACATTCTAAATAGGTAAATAAAGCATGACGCAAACGATGCTCTCCAATCATCATCGCCATTAAAACAGAGATGTCATCGTAAGGACAGTAAATGCTTATATTAATTGTGAAATATCTAGAATTACAAACATTTGTTCAAGAAATGCCAGCTGACTTAAATAATGTTCCAGTGAGCAAATGCACCCATTACTTTTCATATATCTAGCATTTGATTTTGGAAGGGGTCCAAGGGCTTCGGGGGGACGGGGTCCAAGGTGTGTCTGGGCATGGAATGTATATTAAATATGTATAATTACGCCTGAAGTTATACTATTTTGCTATAAAACTCGGGTGGTCCGAACCCCTGGACCCACCCCCCTAAGTACATCCCTGAATTATATAAATGCTACATGTCCAGTGTAATATCGACAACAAACTTCTATATATCTGAACAGAGCATGCTGTCTGTCTCTTCCTTCAATACTCCTGCACAATACACAAACGGCCGTGGGCTCTCAGGCATCAGAAGATCGAACGTTAACGAGGCACATTTATCTTCTGAAGCCATCATTTGCGGTGGGACATTCTAACTCTGCCAGGCTACTGATGAACTCCTCATTTTATGTTGGTAGTTGCAACAATACTTCTTTCTATTGACTGAATATATTCTGCTAAATTTTCACTGCTACGCTAAAAGGAGAATGCAAAACGGTTCAATAACATCGTAACTGACTTGTTCTATACCATAATACATGTTTGTATGATCCATGGTCAACGGAACGCAATAAATCAATATCAATAAATAACACATGATTTCACTACACTTACATGGGTTTCATACCTACGGCCCGCGGGCCGGATGAGATATGTGTAGCGATTTTTAATGGCAGAAAATGAATCCAAAATTAGTTACTATATTGTACATTGGATCTAAAACAAAATAATTTAAAACACTAAGTAATTTCGTCCTTTAGTATTAAACAGAACAACCAATTTGGTCCACAGACAAAAAAAACTTAGAGACTGCACTTCAGTACTTAAACAAGAAATTTAGTCATGTTAAAAAAAAAGTGTGGAAAAATGTCATAATACAATGACAGTTACATACTGTTATACTCCTTTTCAAAGGTAACAGGAAATTTAAGATCACTTTTCTGTGTGTCTGCTCCCGCCTCGCGTTCGTCGACTTTTATTCGTACGTTGATTTATTCACAGCCTGTGTGTGTCATAATTTTGACGGATGACGTCATATCTTTAGCAGAGAGAACGAATCTTTCTTACTTACGTTCTTACTCTATGGCTTACGAAACTAGCAAGTTCATTGCCGCAGTAACAAACGTTCGCCATAGGATCCTATCCTGGACAACATCAAGCCAGTTTTCATGACGAACGCCTACTTCTCGAAAATCCCTTCTAATATTGCCTTCCCAACGGTATCTTTCCATCAGGCTTACCAACCAGGATGGAATATAATCTTCGTTTTTCTCCCATTCGAGCTACATGGGCTGCCCACCTTAGTCGTCGCGATTATTCTTACAACGTCGGGTGAGAAGTACACTCAGTGCAGTTCTTCACTATGCAGTCTCCTCTATTCCCCAATCATCTCGTCCTGTATATCGTTCTCAAAACATTATTTTCAAACACTCGTAATTTATGTTCACCTGCTAGGGTACAGTAAAGTATTTCCGGTAGAATAACCGTTCTGTATATTTTCAATTTCCTTGATATTAATCGCGATGTTAGAAGCTTTTGGACTGAATAGAAACATGCGTTGCCCGATACTAAACGACATTTCATTTCTTCCGTGATCTCGTTTTTGTTTGTTACATATGCTCGCAAGTATTTAAATTTGTTTACTTTCTCTATGTTCTCATTCTTAATTGTTATGTACCTATTTCCGCTATTCCCAGTGTTTCAGCTTCCTATCATGCATTTTGTTTTCTCTCTCTCTCCACCTGTAGACTTATGTTATCGCAAGTTTCTACTAAGATCTCGGTGTTGCTTTGTAGTGCATCTATATGTTCCCCCATTAGATCTGCATCATTCGCGTACACGAACAGTTGATTCATTCCATTCAACGTTAGTCCCTTTCTGTCCCCTTTAATTTTTAAAATCGCATATTCTAAAGCAAACAGTAGTGGTGATAAGGCACCACCATGTTCCAATCCGTTGCGAATCTTGAAACTATATCTGACTTACTACGTATTACCAACCCGTACTCTGATTATGGGATCGCTGACATATATTCCCACTGGTTGAACAAGTTTTTTTCGAAATTCCAAATCGTATCAGGATATTGTATAACTTTTCTGTTTCCTTAGAATCATAAGGTTTCTTAAAATCAATGAATAGATGGTGAAGTCCTATCGTATTCCCACTTTATTTTTCCAAGATTTGTCTCAAGGCGAAAATCTTGTCCAACGTGGATCTATTTCTTCCAAATCCACATTGGTGATCTCCAATTATTTCATCTACGTATACACTTAGGCGAGTTAACAGAGTATTACTCAGTACTTTGTAATATGTTGGGAGCAACGAGATACCGTGGTAATTATTAGTCCGATTTATCGTGTTTTTTTTGGGGGGGGGGTAAACAAACTATTATTGAGGTTTTCCATTCCTTTGGAAGTTTCTCCTTTCTGTATTGAGCATTTATCAATTTGTGCAGCTTCTTGAATAGTGCCGTTCCTCCCGCTTTAATTAATTCGGCTGGAATATTGTCTATTCCCGGTGATTTGAATGTTTTTTTTTTTTTTAATTTCTTTATCGACATTTCGACCTCGATCTCGCTAGGTTCGGGTATCCACGGATTTCAAACCCCTCTGTTTGTTCTCTGTTGTGTACATTAAGAAGTCTGTCGAAATAACTTTTCCACACATCGACAATTTTAGTCGGATCTGCCTGAAGATCTCCACGTTCATTTCTAACCATCCGTAACTAAAGTTGGTAACCCTTTCTTAAGGAGTTTACCCCTTTCTATAGATCTCGTATGTTATTTGTCTTCCCGTTTTCCTCTATCTCCAGAATCTTCTGCGTCAGATATTCTCGCTTTTTGTTTCTGAATCCCCGTGTGACGTTGCGATTCGCGTTACTGTAGTGGTTGGTATTTGCTTCGCCTTTATTACTTAGACATCTCTCCCTTGTTTGTTTTCCTTCCTCATGAAGTTAAGGAATTCTCGATCAACGAAAGTCTTCTTTTCTCCTGTTTGTTCGGTGCGCCCTTCACTGTATCACGAATTGCTTCTCACATTTTACTTACAACAATTACACTATTATTATACTTTCTTTCTTTTTTTATTTCTATTACTACTCGACTCAGCCAAGATTTCGAACCTATTTGAGATTTCGAGTTGGTAGTCTGCTTTTACGTTTCGATTATCTACTCGTTTTACTTCGAATTTCAGTTGTTTTGATCCCTTGCTTTCTCTGTTCGCGACGCATAACTTTTCCCTTATTTTTGTGATCACAAACTGATGGTCGGCGTTCCCTACCGCTCCTCTGTAAGACCTAACGTCCATTATGTTGGTGTGTCTTCGTCTATCTATTAATAAGTGATCGATCTGGTTGAGAGTTTTGCCATCCGGAGATACTCCTGTGTATGTCTTTCTGCTGAACGTATGAGTTAGGCTTTTGGAGATCGCTAAAGTTATCACTTATCAGCCTTTCCCCATTGTTGTTGATTTCGTGAAGGCTGCATTTGCCTATAGTAGGTCTATATTTTTCCTCCCTCCCTACCTTAGCGTTGAAATCACCCAACACAATGTTCGTATTATACTTCGGTAATCGGTCAAACAACCTTTGTAGCTCCTCGTAAAATGTATATTTGTCTGTATCACTAGCCTGCTCGGTCGGAGCATTAAAACCATGTTGCACCATCGGGTACGTATCGTACCGTATCATAGTCCTTCGTTTAAGAACTGCCGGAAGGAATCTGGAATTTTTAATTAGGAATCCTGTTACGAAATTATTAGACTGTGTTTCCCCGTAGTAGAAAGCGTATTTTGCCCTGCTGAATGCTCCCTTGACCCTCCCACTGGACATCCTATATCGCTAATATGTCCAGCTCGTGCTTTTCAGCCTCGCGTACCGCCACGTGAAGAGCGCCCATTTTACACAATCATTTGGGAAATGTTTACAATTGAGGGGTACGGCATAGACAGGTTCCGCAAAGTAAGGATTTAATTGTCAAGGAATAAATACAGCTTAATGAGGCAAGCATAGAAATCCCCTCCAATCTTCATTCAACAATCCTGCTCAAATGGATGTATTGAGTACTACAATTTCGACTGTGACTTGCTTAGACGACAGCGCTTACGTCATTCTCCAAAACTACGTAAGTTTCCATTTTTTTTTTTTTTTTTTTGTGAATAATCACCTCCTGAAGCTTGGCAGTAACACCCTGTAAACGCTAGTCTCCTGTCAAATTTAAGACTAAGCTTCAATTAATCCTGCCTGTTTTCCGAAATATTCCCCACGCCTGGGATATGAATGGCTAAATAAGTATCGCAAGGTCTGAAAATTCTTCCCCCTCTCTGGAAATTCCACAAATCGGATATTCACAACATCCTAAAGACATGCAATCAAACGAAAGATCTAGCAGCGAAACGTTCTTCCCCTGTGAAACAGTAGATAAGATTAGCCTGAAAAATTGTTCAATCTCTGAAGGGAGAAACTAGTTATTTTCTTTTCAGATCTCTACGATTATCTTAGTGCTCTATAGGCAGGTACAACCGTACAAGAACAGGAAAACAACGAATTCCATTTCTTGGAACATAAATCATATTCTGAAGTCAACACACCGGGACAATTTGAGAAACCTTACTTGCCTTCAAAAATCTGCTGCTTTCGGCAGAACACAATAACGATAACAGACTTTTATTCGTTTCTCTTTTAATATGTGATGAAGCTTTATTATGTCCAATGAAATAATGCTTTTAGCACCATTACAGGGTCAGCGTATTATAAAGATTTGGTTACATTATAAAGTAAAGGGTGATCAACTGTTTCTAGCTTGAACACAAATTCCTGTAAGCCTGCGCAAACACCCTTCTCTGCTCCGCTGGATGGGCAGGAACATCCACAAGTTGGGAAAAGAACGGAGGAATCTTAAAATTGCGGGTTTTTTTTTGTTTTTTTCTGATTTAAAGAAAAATACCTGACTTGCCCAGGTGCTTCAGGTAATCCAGACCGCTGGATACCCTGTTAAACGAAGTATCGCTAGAGTAGCTCCCAATGAGAGAATGAAAATGTGTTCTCTTATGACTTGCATACGACGCCGGCGATCCATCAAATTCCTCAGTACCGCTGCATGCAGCGCCTTTGTTAACATTATGAACGTTTCTTCGCTGACAGAGAAAGAAAAAATGAGGAATCCGTAGGTGTGCCAACGATGTAGGGTTGATTTGTTCACTTGGCTGTAACGCCTACACCTCCATTCAAAGACATTTTTCGTCATTGGTGTCCAAAAACAACAACGAAAGAGTTGTAGTTCGCAAATTTGACGGGGCTTCAGATGAACTTGTGGCCCTATCTGAAACAAAATTTATTCATCTGTTGATTTCGTAACCGACTAGAACGAATTAGCTCTTCCAACTAAATAATTATAGATTTTGAACTTTGATGCTCTTTACTTTCAATCTTTATTAATAAATTACTTACAAATGAAATTATTAATACAGTATATCAGAAAATTATAAACTACGTATTTCTCGTATCACATTCCGTGCAATATTACTAGACTCCACAAATATTATCAATAATAATATAAATTTTCAAACAGATACCATATTGGTACAAACTTTCTATTAATAGAAGCACAGAGCTAATTAGGAAATCACAAATGAAAAAGGTTTTTCTTTTAAAAAAAAAAAAAAGACTACACTATGGTTATACCGTCTGTTGTGTCCTGGTGATGGTGTGCCGCGGTGGCCTTGTTTCGATCCCGGCTCGAGACATATGGACTTTGTGGTGGACGAACACCGCGTGCGTGGGTTCTCTCGTTTCTTCCTACTTTCTCCATTCCAGCAATTCTCCCATCACCATCCATTCAGCCTGAGTCAAAGTAGCCTAAATGCCTTCAAAGAAATTTTAAAGAAAATCAGATCCTCCTCAGGCGGATCTGTGAGACTATCCTGAATGGGGTTCTCCCTCATTGTCATTAGTCTCACCTGTGAATGGCGGAATGTCAGGACGTACAATTATCTTGGACACCGAACCACGGCGCAGCGTGAATCCAGTGCACATACCATGAGGTCAACTCCCCCCCCCCCCCCCCCCACACACACACACACAACAGACCCACTCAAGCCTCCCGATTTCATAGTCTCGTTTAAAATATTTAACTCCTCATCACTCTCATGGTTTCAATCTCCGACTTCTTCACAATTTGTAAACCTTTAGTCAATTTCAGGATAGTAAATTTTAGCAACTAAACTGCTTTAAAACATATCTAGATCTGAAGGGGAAAATCCCTTAATTGGCTTGATGTTTCCAAAGTCCGAACTCCAACTTTGTTCTTAATGTACAAAGAGAAAGTGAGAGTGGAACGTGCAGTGACATTTTTAAAATCTTCCTACAGAACAAAAGTCTTCTGAAAGGAGCTCAAGGAGGAAAATATTAACAATAAGGTAATTTGTTAACAACAAAAAAATTAATTTCATGTTATTTAGTTTGTAGTAAAGTTATTTAGTTTGTAGTAAAGTTATTTAGTTTGTTGCATTGTTATTTTGTTTGTGTAAAATGGCAACTCAAGCTGTATCTGAAACTTAATAATAAATAAATAAATAAAAAAGGTTTAGTATGTGAGTACATTCTATAGCAGAATTTCTCAATGTGGGGTGGTAGGTTGTTCACAAGGGGTTCGCAAAAGGTGACAAAATAAATTTAACTAGGGTTTCGGAGATCAAAATTTATTAGTTTTTAAGAAGGCATTTTATCTTGCTTACTGTTTTTATAATTACTGAAGATAATATAATTTGCTGAATAGTTTTTGAATACTTATAATAGGGATATTTATTATCAGATACAGCAAATTAAATATCATGTTTCCGTAGGTCACAGGCGCGAAGACATGGTGAAAGAGTCACGGTAAAAAGGTTGAGAAATGCTATTCTATAGAATTTCACTACCAACGTAAGTTAGTAATTACAGTGAATCCATGTTGTCACTGGTCTTGTTGTAGGCTGTTTGGAAATAAACGTAACCATTACTCAGATTGTTTCTACTAGTTACGCTTCTAATTATCTTTTTTTTTCTAATATACATTGCCGCTACTTCAACCAACTGATCGTTAAGCAATCACGGAAGATATGGTTAATTAAAATCAAGAGTCCCACATCTTGCATTCCAATTTTACATACCTTCTCAAAGTGCCCGGTGTTGTAATATTCGAGGGATAGCCTACACACTCAGTTAAGCTTGCACTATTCACACCCGTAACTATAATCTAAGGCCAAAACGTGTAGGCCTACGCATCGAATTGTATTTGTATTATTGTGGTGCCCGGTTTTCAGAAATGGCGCCTAGATCAGAAGAAAATCTTTCGAGCCCTGGTCACACGGTACAAATTCAGCGCATAACGACACACTGTCACCAGCTACAGGTATCCTGCTGGTCTCATTGCATTTTAAATCCATACAGTTAGCCCATTTACGCAGCTAGTCAAAACAGATGAGTGTTTTTATTAGGTACTTACTGAAGCTCTATGCTAACGGACATACTAGTAACAGCGATAATAGACAGTGTTTGAGTCGCGGTTGCTACATGGTATTGTGCTCATCTCTGATGCTTGAGGTCGTCGGTTCGATTTATGCTTATGTCAAGTGGACAAACACTGTGTAACGTACGTAGGTTTTCTCGGGGTAATCTCGTTTCCTCACACTTCCTTTATTCCATCAATTCATCCCATCATCATCCATCCGGCCTGAGCCAAAGTTCGCTAAAGGGCTTAAAAATTAAATTTTATAAAAATTCGGCAGGTTACGAGTTCGAGCTCAACAGTCGGCCATCCTGAGTGTATTCAAAATACAACACTGTTTCATTTCTATGGGAAAACTGAATAGTTAGGATTTCCACTGAGCTCTGGAAAAAAAAAAGTTCGGTAATTTTGTATACTACTGTAGCTACTTTATTAATATGGTGATGTTAAATGTACTTCAAATCATACTTTCATTATATCGGACCGTAAAATGTAATGTTAGTGCAAGGACACATTAGGACCTTCTACAATGTGGTACCCCTTGATTTTGCATCACATTCAGAGTTCTGGTTATCCGAAATAAAAACAGTAACAAAATTAAAAATTTATTCACCGCAGCATAACTGAAGCAGACAGAGAATTACCAAAAATCCATTCATGCTGTCTTACGAAATATACTCCAAGCCTGGAATATGAACGAAAGTAAAATACGATATACCACGGTTTGAAATTTTTTTGTGTAGTTTTTTCTATTCTGGGAGCAAGCCTTTCAAAATTTCCCTGAAGGAAGAAACAATACCTCAAAATTCTGAATGCTGCAAACAGACGCTGTGAGAGATAGAGCAAGATTGTAACTTAAGTACAGTGACACACCAAACCTAATCTTTAAATCCCTAATAATTATATTTGTGTAGGTGAAAAATGAATTCCGATGTCTCCCAAAAGCAGACCGTTGCCTCCCATAGCTTGCTCTCCCAAAAAGGAAAACAGTAATAGAGATGGTGAATAAAATGTTTTCTATCTACTCCACAAGAATGTAAAATGTATAGGGGATATGTTATCTTTGCGAAGAGTGTGGAAGGGTTGAAATGCAAAATATAACATATATTCGGGTAATGGAAGTATGAAAGTCCGAGGTGCATCCACGTTCAGGACGAGCACCTGGTGTGGGTGTTAAAGGTGATGTGCACCGCGTATGATGAACGAAAAAAAAAAAGAGAGAGAATAAAACTCAAATGATTCTTTCTAACCTAGCGGCATGCTGTCCGTGATCTCTGTAGAAAAATGCGTGTCATTCATAACACGAAGTGATGCCATTACCATTCATCTGCCTGCTCCTGTATTTACATGTAGTACGTTATTTAACGAAATAATAATGACACAAGGCTTTTCGCAACACTATTTGGACTGACTGGTTTCGCTGTGTGTAAAGAAGGAAATGAGCAGTATAGAGCATACATACAATTCAATTGCTGGCGGAAGCTGAGTAGATAAGGTAAATTAACATAGTATGGAACCTAATGCAGTAAGGAAACATCTCCCTCTATAGAAACTTTATTCCAATTTAGCTTAGCTTTTCAGAAATACGTTTATAAGGATGCAGATAACAGGTCCACCCAGTCTGTTTAATGTTCGGGGAGAAAAAACAATTCAAAAGAAAACACTGTCGGCCTAATAAGAGTAAGCAATGCCATACTGACCTAAGAATCTGAAGAAGAAAAAATATAAAATAATTTAAAACTTCAGCGAACAAGGTCCCAGCCATCCTAAACTAGAATAAAGCCACTCAGTTTGCCATTGTTTCTAAACGGTACGTATCCTAAACAAAGCGACGCATAATTACAAATCTGCAACTGATAAAATCAAAGTACACTTCCATGAATCGAATGATAAATTTTACCGTAAACTTACCTCTGGCAATTCATCAGGAACCTTTCCCATCCATGTTAAAGACAGGATAGCACAATCACATTTTGCATTGGTGTTCCGCTCAAAGTGCAAGTGCATAGCCAATACTTGACAATTTACTTTTCCGCCTTCAGCAAACACAACGCTGAACTTCTAGAAACCCAGCTGTCAGTCACTGTTTACATACACTTGACGTAGCTTTATTTAGATTGAACTTACATGGTTACACAAGCCGCCTGTTACGGAAATATGTGATGACACAAGGTCTAACCTATTTCTCCCAACACACGATACAATATTCCGTACATGTTAGTATTTACAACGAATTATTTATGTAACTTTCACGTCTGTTTCATCGTTTTTCAATATATTTTATTATAAAATGGACACTAAAAATAGTACGAAAGTACTGAATTTAGAACAATTTTCCCGAATCTAAAAATAATTCGATTACTTCCTAGTTACGGTACTTAAACTTTACGCTTAAAGTGTCCTGTCACAGCACGACACCGTTATTACACGCTAGTAATATTATAACGAATGTAATGGAAACAAAATGTTATAGAATTGCAATTTATTTTCAACAGAACTACACAAACACACACACAGGTGAGATGTAGCACAACAGAGAAGGTTTGTATCGTCTGCAGAAGCTTCGCGCAGCACTTTCGAAAATATATTCAATTTCTCACATTCACCACGTTTGACTCTTCCGAATGATTACGAACACATAAACAGCTTGTGAATTATTCTCATCACTTTCGAAAATGTTTATGTAACAACTATTTTTTTTTTCTTCAAGCCCTTCCTTTTACACCGTAATAATGTCACGTCGTCCTGTCAATGTATTGATTTCTAGCACTGCCATCTTTTGGACGAACTCTGAATTAAGAAAGAAAAGTAAAGCGCAACGAATTGCGCGAGAAACAAAGAAGAGAAAAAAACAACATCGAGAGCTCCGAAGCGAAATAATTATTGTAATAAAGTTACATGCAACAAAAGGGGTAGCAATTATAAAAAAATATTTGCCTGTTAAAACTTTTAAAAAAGTATTTGAGATTTTTTTTGGCAGCAAACAATTATTTTGGGTTAAGAAATTACTTAGAAGTCTTAAGAGAAAAATATTCACACAGAAATTTCAGCGAGAGAACAGGAGCGCCTAGCATAAAGAGCATCACCATATGCTAAGCTGCTCTCAAGGTACAGCATCTTCCAAATGACACGACACACCATTTAGATAATGAGGACAAAAACACTTGGAATGGCCTACCAGCATATGTATCTTGGTTCAAAGGTTTAGTTGGTTAGTTTTAAAGTAAACAGTTTGTCAGTGACTGATTTGATCTCGGTCGTTTCTTTTCTATAAGAATCAAATGTAGTACATTTGTCGTCCATCTGCATCGGTACATCTAGCTATGTGACCGGCCCATCTCCACTTCATCCTCTATGCAGTAATGATTACATCCTTTGTTTGTGCGGGAATCCATTCCTTTGTCTTCCTGTCCCTCCTGGTTATTCCTAGCATGCATATGTCTATTGCTCTTTGTGTGACTCTTAATCTTTGAGTTCTTTGCGCATTCAATGTGCAAGTTTCACTACCGTGCATCATCACAAGTAAGACACATTGATTCTAAATTTTACGCTTCAGACACACTGGTAGTTGATTTCAAATTAAAGTGTAGTCTTCCAAACAAACTCTACGAAATATTACATCTATTTATTTCATCAGTCAACTTGGCAGTCGGTGTTTTGAGCTGCCATAGGTAAACATACTCATCAAATATGCCTATTGTATCTCCGTTAATCTTTTATTTCCTTCTTTGCAGCATGTTGATTGTACATTACTTTTGTTTTACTTTAGGACTATCACTACTCACTTCTTCCATTCTGGTTTGTAGTTCTTCTGCACTTGAAGCAAACAGGACTATATCATCAGTGAATCGCATGGGATGAAGATATTTACCATTAATTTTTATTAAAACTTCATACCAGTTTAAATTTAGGAACACACTCTCCCGGAACAACAAAAAATAGTTTTGGAGAAATTAAATCTCCTTGCGTTACCCCTTTTCCAACTTTAAATTTTTCACTTTCTTGATGCAGTCTAATGACAGATATGGAAGTCGAGTAAATGTTTCGCAGCAACTTTCGACGCCTTGATGTTCAAGTGATTTAAGTACTGATGCCAAGGAGACCGAATCCAAACCTATTTCAAAATCTATGAATCCTAGACATAGTTGAAGTTCATATTCATTAGTCCTTTCCATAACTTAATTAAATGCTTGTATGTGGTCCATCAGGCCCGTAGCCAGGGGGGCTAGAGCGGGCAGTGCCCGCCCTAAAATATATTGTGCCCGCTCTAAAAGATAAAGCTATCGAGAACTTTTAAATTGTTTTAATAAAAACCAGGTATGAAATTCTTATTATTTTATTAACCAAAAAAAAAAATTAAGCGCGTATTACTATTTTTTCGATATTGGGCACGTTTAGCATTATTGCTAATGATTAACGTGCCCAATATCTCTCATATTTTTTTTTCATTGCAAGCGTTTAAGGCCTCATTAAGGACATTATTATAAGCATTTAAGGCGTAAGCATGATGCCGTTTTAAAGAATAGTCATTTACATCTAAGCCCACAACACTAAAGTTTGAATCAAATGTAGACTTTTTTGTCGTGTATTATTTGCAAATGTTAAACAGTATTTCTCAGATTTACATAAATAAGAATATTTCAATTGAAATATTTCTTGCAAAAACAGACCTTTTTAAAGATATAAAGAAACGTTTGTCAGGAGAATAAGAAACGTTCCCTAATATATACACACTGTCACTTTCTGCGTGTTCTAGAAGAATATATCAGGATTATATGTATTGCTTAAAATTTTATATTTCGTACAGCAAGAACAGATAAACTATTCACAAAATATAAAGTACACAATTTCGTTACAGATTGCCAAGGGCTGTTTTTGCAATAATAATAATAATAATAATAATAACTTCAATTTCAATTATAAAGAAATGAAAAACAAAATATTCCGATTTCAATTATACAAATACAGCATTTTCTTGTAAGTTTCACATTTATACGTGCTTTGCGCTCAACATTTTTGTTTCTCACTTTTATTTTTGGACGTTAATGAAACTAAACCCGTAGATTAATGAAAGAAAAAGCGATCTGAAAGAAAATTCACGGAGTTCTTGTTTAGTATAAACGCAACAACAATGCATTTTCTCTCCTGTTTTCAAATATTTATAAACAATCTATGAAGTTAGTTGTTTGGGTCTTTGCGGGGAGAACGAAGATAACAATAGTTCTGCCCACAAACTAAACAACCCAGGTGGCAGCAGAACAGAAGGCCTATACTAAGAAAGATTGTACAACACACTATTATATTGCGCGCGGTAGCTATAGCGGTAGAGTGAAGTAAATTTTCACAAGGAAACAAAAGGCTTATTAATACCAGCTATAAGCGAAGCTGCTTCGACAAACATTTCTAATGACTGCACTGACTCCATTATAAACGTTACACAATAAAATGACGCAAGTATCCATCAAGTCTTTTCTTAGTGCAATAAGTATCGGAGGTAGAACTAATTCGGAAGCTGTGCCATCGACATCAACATCTGAAGAAGCTGGAGTAGAAACTAAATGTGAAACATCTGATTTCCGCCGTGTTGTAGCCGTAGAAGACCTTAGCGATACAAAGGCCGCTCAGCTGCATCTTGAAAATTTTCCAGGTTCCAAAATTTGTGGTTCAACTCGACGATTTCGTCCAATATGGTATAAAACTTGGGACTGGCTCGAGTATTCTGTGAAGTTAGATGTTGCTTTTTGCCTTCCCATGCCGGAAATATCAATCAAGAAACAGTGATCCCTCATTTCTACATAATGGTTTTAGAGACTGGAAACATGCGACCGAGAAAAATAAGGGATTCTCTCGTCATGCCGAATCTGATACTCGTAGGCACGCCATGGCTTGCTACTTGGAGTATCTGAAACGTGAGGACTCGGGCGAAACGGTCAGAAAATAAGTGTGTAGTGATGTAATTGTGAAGAATAGATACTATGTGAAAAGCTTGATGGAAGTTATTCAATTCTTGGCTTTAAATCAGTTGTTGTTCGGGAGAGATTCTGGGTGTGAGCGACCCTGAGAACCTTCAAGTGGGTTGTTCTTAAATCTGTTTGAAGATTCGTAAAGATCCGAAATTAGCAGAAATTGTCAAACAATCCCTGCCAGTGCAAAGTACACTATCCCGGATATTAATAAAGATATAATTCATTTCATGGCAGAATCTGTTGTGAGAAAAATATTGAATGTAGCGAACGAAAGCACATTTTAATCATTACTTGCAGATGAAACCAGAGACAAGCAGCGAATAGAAGATTTAGCTGTCGCAATTAGGTATCTTGTGAACTTTAAAGTACAAGAAAGATGCGTAGCTATACTGAAGTTGGACAACCAAGATGCTGTCAGTATTAAGAATGCCATCTTAGACTGTTTAAGGAAAGTAGAATTCAGAAACTAAAACATAATGACGTAGGGCTACGATGGAGCACCAGTCATGAGCGGACAGAAAAGGAGAGAACAAGCATTGTTGTCTGAGGATTTGAAGAGGAATATTTTGTTTGTTAACTGCTTCTATGTCCAGTTGCATTTGGTTGTTACTAGAGCAATTGAATCAGTTGCTGAACTGAAAGAGTTCTTCGATATTTGTCAACAACTATATTGCTTTTTCAGAAAAGAACACGTTGCAGCAGGATACGCAGGAAAGAGTTTAAAGCGATTGTTGGAACAACGTTGAACTGGACATCTAGAAACAGCCTCAGTGATTCATGACGACAGGATTCACATATTAAGTGCGCTGATAGCAATCCAAACTTGCCTCATTGAAAGTTGAAGCTACCGGATTACTGCATCAAATCTCTCTACTAAGACTTTCTGCTTTCTTGCGGAACTCATTTTCAAGGTGCTTGGATATCTAAAACCGGCAAATGCACTGCTGCAAAGAAGAGATTTGGACATTGATGCTGCTGTGAAGTTAATATAATCTGTAACGGAACAACTCCGATCTTGTCAGCGAGACATAGAAGTATTTGGAAATCTCGATGATGCAATGATGGCATATGCATTGAACAATTCGGCGCACGATTCCCAGTACGTTCGCCGATTCGGTTGTTCATTTGGAAGGCATAAATTTGGAAAGAAGAAAGGAAGACGAGAATGATCTGGGAAGATTATTCTACGAAGCTTTCGATCTCTCCATTGAAGAAATTCGCAGCAGATTTAGTGAGACAGGGACGGCTGTGATCGAAGCAATTCAACACTTGCTAAGTGGTAACAGAAGTGAAGACAATTTGAAACCTCTGTGCGATGTTGTGAAATAAAAAGACGACCATTGCAAAATTCTTCAGAATTTTATGGAGGAATTAGATCTGGCAAATTGACTGATGAGCGAGACCACATCTCTGGAGCAGCTCGCACAACAAATTGGGAAGTATGGTGAGGCTTTTCCGGGCCTAAAGATGCTTACAGAAGCTGCTCTAATTATTCCGTCTTTCACGGCCACAGTGGAAAATTTATTTTCACATCTAACGGCTCTCCTTCGCCCCAAACGCCTCTCCATGGGACAGGAAAGAAAATTGGACCTCGTTCTCTTGGCTTATAATAAAGATATTCTGCGAGCACTAGATCTAGACCAGCTGGTCACTGAGTTTACGAAGTGCTCACGTAAACTTCTTTTATTGTAATATTGTTTGATAAAGAAAGTTAAAAAATAATGTCTGCTTATTTCATTTATGTCAGGATTGTTTTTTTTTTTTTCAATTTTTACAGATAAAAGTATCTGATAACGTGCTTGTTATAAGCGTTCTGTAATTCTCAAATAATTTAATATACAGTGTTACCGAATTTTCCTAAAATACATTAATAGTTTGTATTTATCTGTACTACTTAACACATACACACACACACACACACACGCATATACATGAACAAAAAATATACATTAAAAAACGAAAAATATACATTAAAAATGATACTCGGTAGTCTTGGATTTTGTTCTGTAATATTTGTCAGTATATTCTTTGTAAAAAAAATGCTACAACATTGTTATAAATTTCGTAAATAATAAATAAATAGTTTGTTTTGTGCTGCTCCTTAACGTCCTCCCCGTCATTGTCCCCTCTAAGTAACCAGGCTGGCAACGGGCCTGTGGTCCATTGTGCGAAATCTGGCTTGTTTCCTTCCCTGGTTAAAATCCAAGTCTCGTTCAATATGATTCAAAATAACTTTGGTGAACATTTTGTATAGAACTGACAGTAAACTAATTGGTCTGTAGTTTTTGACGCGTTCTTTGTCCCCTTTCTTGTACAACAAAATGATAACAGCATTATTATAACTTCTTGGTATTTCTCTCTTACTCAAGCACATTAAGAATAATTTAGCAAGTTCCTCTTTCATCTTTTCACCTCCCCATTTAAACATCTCTGCTGTGAGTCCATCTTCTCCTGGCGATTTTCCGTTCTTCATCCCTCGAAGTACTTTATCCATTTTTTATTTCATTACGTCTGGGACTTCTACATAATTTTCTTCTGAATCTTCATTTCCAAGCTCTTCTTCGAAGTAGTACAATTCTCTGTAAATTTTCTCTAGTATTTTGATAATTTCCTCCTTATTTTGTGTTACGGTCTCGTTTCATCTCTTAACAGCAGTTAATTGCTTTTTCCCTATCATGAACTACCGTTAGGTCTTCTTCAGGGTGTTGTTTTCCTCGATTGTATTTCTAACAAGATTCTCGTTGTATCTTCGTCAAATTGAGTAACGGAGTGTCCTTGGTATTCCTGGGTACCTTGGGAAGGTAAAGGCGGTCGTGCGTGGGACTGACAACCTAACTTCACTTCGTACCGCCACCTC
Source organism: Lepisma saccharinum (assembly GCA_022664845.1). Lineage (NCBI taxonomy): Eukaryota > Metazoa > Arthropoda > Insecta > Zygentoma > Lepismatidae > Lepisma > Lepisma saccharinum. The sequence goes on from JAGDQP010003650.1 coordinate 88,833, forward strand.
CACATCCCCCATGCACCGTTCACGACGCGTGCGTATCGCACAGGGGATAGCTTTACCCTTACAGTTTTATTTAGTTCTATGTACTCAATCCTCTTTATGTAATTTTCCACTTCTTTCTTTTCTCCATCAAGAGTTTAGTTTCTTCTGAGATTTTGCTCTCTTTACTTTTTGATGCCTGCTATTTCCTTGATTGTTTCTCTTATTATTTCAGTCAGTATTTTATTTCTGCTATTGATGTCTTCTTCATCCTCTAACTCTTCCAAGACGCTGAATCTGTTGTTTAGTTCTATCTCGAATGTCTGTCTGTGTTTCCCTAGATTTTCCAGATTTAAAAGTGGCGGTTTTCCTCTTATAAGCTTCTTTCTCTAAAGTCTAGTATATAGTTTCAGCTTACATCTGTTTTGAAATTGTTCAGAACAGACACGCCTTGAAGAATTTCCCTGTTATTGGATAAAACGTAGTCCTAAAATAATGAGAAAATCGTAGTCATCTGGGTGGAAATTCCGCCGAATTTCGGAGCTACAGTCAAATCAACTGTAGAGGTACAAATATTCAATAAACTAACGGTAGAGTTGATGCGGCATGCTATCGTCAGACTTCAAAATTGTTCAATTTAATTTTCATATTGCAAATTATGCATTGGGTGCACAATGGATCTCTCAGAGGAAGTAGCGATTCCGAGATATTGTCTGAAGAAAAGTCGAAAACGAATTATTGTTACCTCCTGGGAAGTCATTCCATTCATTCTTATTGCCACCATACTTTATTCACCCCGCACCAACGGGCGGGTACTTTAGCTAGTAGTTTTTATAAAGGGTGACATACATAATCAATTCCAAACTCTTATTTTAAAAAAAAATGTGTTTCTATTAATAAATAAAACTAAAATAGATAATTCGGGTGGAAACAGAGCATCTGTTAAATTACATATTTTATTGTTCGAATACTTTTGGGGGCGCTGGGGGACGCCATTCCCACGCAATTGAACTATTTCCACTCCATGTTCGTCGTGCAAAATTTTATTAAGTTTTTTTTTTATCTAAATAAAGTTCTGAAGCAAGATATGTGAAAACATGTATCTTTCACTTTCAATGATTTGAATTTATTTTTGACCTTAAGGTACCGATGGCTCATGTAGGAGAAAGGATGCAAGAATGGATCGACTAGGATCTAGGTTGAAGGTTGTCATCCCGGCATTTTCTTGGTCAGACTAACGACAAAAACCTGAAAAATTCCTCAGTCAGGATGGTCGGTCTCTAATATCGTACCCACGAACTTCCGAGTACGAAACCAACGTTTTAGTAACTAAACCACGACCACCCGGTATTTCCAGTGATGTTTAGTACATCATTAAAAAAACACGAAAGAATAATAATCAAATGTTAACCCATGAATAACCCAAGTAGACAGAGAAGTGAACATATTATGTGAAGGAAGCCCCAACATGAAATTAGCTTTTAAAAATGTGCCAGATAGGTGCGGTAATAAAATAGTATGATACAGTGATTTGAAAAGTATATATATATATATATATATATATATATATATATATATATATATATCATATTTATGAGGCGGTAAACCTGCAAAGTTCAACTCATTGCGAACGTAGACAAAATTTTTAAGTTATTACTCATTCCTTTCTCTTGTGAAGGAAAAAAGAACCTAGCATTTGAAAAAAAAAATAATAATTGAACAGGACTAATTCATTTCTGGCAAATGGAGAAGACAATACGTTGCGAAGCATCAAGATACAATTCTTTTCGTTCTTAATTTATATTTATTTATGGACCTTACAGGCAGCTATGATATAAGCCCGTCATATGTCAGAGGAATGGCGTCCTTCGGGAAGCATACAGCAAGATAGAGCGGTGTTTATTCAACACTTCCTCGGTGTCCCAGGGCGACCAGCACTTTTCTGTGTGAAATCAACACAAAAAGCGGTGTTGATTTCCGTTATTTAACGCAATAGATGTGTTGTCAATGCTCCTTCAACATAATGGAGAGTGTCATACTAGCACTATCACAATCAACCATTTAATGTTTTTTTTTTGTACTCTTCCGAGTACAGGGAGGGCTAAGAAAGCGGCCATGGCCTTTTGTCTAGATATTATATCAAAACTCGACTGGTGGAACTGAGGAAATCCTTCGAAAGTCGAAAACCTCCGTCAGTGTGGACGAACGCAGAATTCGAAGTTTTGTGCCTCCCCGATGCCGATCCAAAGTCTCAGAAAATATGAGTTACTAATACATGTGTCTATTAAAAGTATTGTACGTCTATGATGCTCCTATGATCCCCAAAGGGTAGTTTATTTCTAAGAGAATTACAAAAAGAGACGTTGCATCAAACGTCCAATAACCAGTTAGTTTTTCTTCGGTTTGTCAAGATCTGCCCTTCAGTCAATAAAAAAAATAAATGAAGCAAATGAATTCAGGGTGTTATTTCAGGGGAAACCTTTAAATACTGTTCCAAAAGTAGAAACCAATCTTATATTTTGTCTGTTAAATTTGGTTGTACCTACATTCATTCCACGTTCCTGCCGTTGAAGGTTTTTGCGTTTTCATTTATTTATCTTTTTTTTTTTTTACTTAAGAAATTTTGGAAAAGCTTTTACATTAAAAGATGAAGAAATCGCCAGCGTTGGGAGTACAAAGTTTCAAAGTTTATGCTGACAATAAGCATATATTGGACATGAATCAGTTGTTTATTTTAGGATTAAGTGAGGCACACAGTTCCAAGATTCCTTATCTACATTATCATCCTACTATTAGAAACTTTTTATAAAATTCTATCATTGACAAATTTCTCGTTCGATTATTAGCTGAAGTGCCTAAGATTCAGGTACTAGGTACAGCAAAGAAGTACCTAGTTACAGGTACTAGGTATTGCAAATGAAATATACCTAGGTACATGATTTAGGTACGTGTACATTGGTACCACCCAACACTGCTTTACGTACATACAATCACGCTTTAAACTTTAATATAGACTACTCAAGCTTTTATTCTATCTGTTTACTTAATAAATGTAGCAATTCCTTATTAAGTTTAAAATTTCAAGCTTATATGTAAAA
>JAGDQP010003651.1:0-12780 GCA_022664845.1 Lepisma saccharinum
CTGTTATTATCCTTAGAAAGGAATACTATAACATATGTTAGGCACCATCTGACTAGAGGTTCACCCGTGGAGTATCGCTAGCGTGCTGGACTTCTAATTTGAAAACCTGGGTTCTATTCCCCACCAGTCAGTTTCTTTTTCGCATACACTGAAGTATTCAAACAGAGATTTATCTTCGGGTTGTGGAGAAGAAAGCATCACTGGTCATAATCCGAGCAAACAGTGTGTGTGCTATTTGGCATAATGATAATCTAGTTTTCATGTTTTTCATTGGTCTTTCTCTCTTCCTCTCTTTCTTGATGTATTGTTATCGTGTCTTCGCTGCGTCTTTCTATTCTTCTTCTCTCTATTTTCCTCTTACTTTACACAAACTCTCTCTTTTTGTGCGTGTTCCAGAGCCAATTCCGGGCCACTTTTGATGACCCGGTGATAGGGCCTGACCCAAACATAAGTGACCCCGTAAACCGATTGACTCGGTCTGGAAAATCTATGAACTGGGAATTTCGGAGATTACAAAGTATTCCGAACCAGTATGTTTAATAAGCCTCACCGAATTCGCAAACTAGCCTCGCGCAAACAAAGAATGTGTGTTACACTTTTGACATTATCCTAGATGTGTCTCAAAACTTTGGAGTTTCACTAGAATCATGAGTATTTAATCTGACCACCAAGTTTGGTCTCCATTGTGAAAGTGACTTAATGAATGTTTGAAGTACCCTTTATATATTGGAATAACCCTGAAAAAATATAAAATCCAAAAGTTACTTCTCTCTTGCTGTTAGATTTGATTTGTGGGAACTGAACTTTTTACTGTGGGAACTGAACTTAATATTTTAACTACATTTAAATTCCAAATTTTTATCTGTACTTCTTCTTCTTCTTCTTCTTCTATCTCCCCTTTTCTCTCTCTCTCTCTCTCTCAGTTCTCTGCCTCTGTCTAACAGATATACGATCGGTTTCAATGTTTCATTGTATGTGTTAAAATTTCTCCCTCCATCAACTTATGTATACTGATTCGTCTCGCCTCTATTATTTCATTTTATCGATACCAATACATGTCTATTTTGAAAAACAAAACGTGCTCATGATGTTTGCTGATTTCAGTATGGGCGAGACGAAGGAAGGAGAAAGAGGGGGTCTGTTTACCAGACACGATTATGGGATAAAAAGGTGCCACTTGGCCGGCATTCGTTGTCGCAACCTTTTTTATGCTCAGTGGGAAAACACTGGGAAAACCTAAGTCAGGACAGTCAGCCGCTGGTACTGAACCGAGGACCTCCGGAGAACGAAACGAACGTTTTACCAAGTAAGGTACGGCGCTCGGAAGAAAGCATACTCATTTCAATGTTTATCACATGCACGCACACACAATATCGTACGCACGCACACACAAAATAACGTAAATAACAACATAACATCAGAAATTTTAAAGGATAAATATCGTGCCCTATTTTTCAGAACTGATAGAAACAGACCTTTTCTCTTGTTTTTCATGCATAACGTTAGTGTTCTATGGAATTCATTAAGAAAGAAATAAGAAAGAAACCATAGGTTTTAAGTTCATTTTTTATTCTCCATGTTCGGTAAGGATCTTTTCTATTGGACAATTTGAATTAAACTTTTCAATACACTTCAACTAGTGGCCCACCTAAAATAAAAATGGTGTTAGGTTTTCTGTTTGAAATACGACTTGCTTACGTTTTTCTATTATTATTTACACACTACAAGAAATCATGAACATCTTTCCAGAACCCAGGACATGTGATAATGTTTCCTCTTAAAGAAACGAAAATTCCAACCCTTACTCGTTCACGCACACATTCTCAGAATCACACACCGCCCACTCTACGTTAGTTGGGTGGCCTATCTTGTAGGCTTAGAGAAAAATCGTGTATAACAAAGTCATGTGAACATAATTTTGGCCATGATAGTACATATCTTACTCCTGACGTCTTCTCGTATATTTTTCTAACATAATTTTTTTAAAGTATTTTGTTGTCATTTTTAATTAGACTCCACGCTAAAAATTTCACAGTACGGTATAGCTTAGTCTTTAAATTACCTTCGTAGTTACAATTGCCGGAGAACAAAGTTGACTAGTATCCGTAGCCCATGATGAATTGTGATTCGCCCTAAAAAGATGAGAAATTGAACTCTCAAAAAAGATGAGAAATCGAAAGGTAAACCATTTTAAAAGGATGAGAAATAGATCTTTTAAGTTTGAAGAATCAATGATAAATCGCTCTTTTAAGTTTGAAACAAAAAATTACATCCAAAATAATAGAATTCCATCTAAAGAGAGCAAATTTTCCATCCAAAGCGAGAGCGTTTTGTTGTAAACTTTTTTTTTCGATCAAAAATTCCGCTGTACAAAAGAGTGTCCCTCTTTTCACTCTTTTGATTTAGTGTGTAATAACAAGACGTTTAATCTCAAATGTCTGAACTTTTACGTCGAATATATATTATTCTTAATTAGATATTCGAGTTTGATTTCAAGTTCTCTTGAAAGCTATACTGACAGATTTTCTCAGTTCCATTTGGTAAATGTAACTATGGTACCTACACAAAGGACCTAGTTGTTACTTTCCCTATTCTGCTCCTTGAAATGTGCTTGACGATGAATGTCATTCCTCCAACATGTGAGGCTTCGGTCATAACTCCTTCTCAGCCATTCCAGATGTCACGGATGTTACATTTTCTCTCGTTTCGAACGTACTATTTTAAGCAAATGAAAATTATGTCGGTTTTTTATAACTAGAAATAATGTGAAACACAATTATCATCCTCCAAAGAATTTTATTGACCTATAGGTCTATGTGTTTGAATTCTTAATTTTATTTGTGGCCTTTAGACATTTAACGCTCAGACCTACAAGGAACACTACCCAAGTGTAACACTCCGATTTTGATAAAATTTGGCAGGTAGATACTACACATGAAATAAACGAATACATGTTTTCTTGTTTCTGCGGAAAAACTGTTTTAGGGGGCAAAAATCCCCCTCCCAAAAATGTGAAATGCAGCGCCACGAGCGCAGAAAGAAGTGTACCGAAAGTAATGAAATTGTGCACACATATACCAGACATAAAATGAGGGAATACGTGTTTCGTATTTTCCTGGAAACAACGGGTGGGTGGGGCACAGACCCCTCCAAATATTTGATCACGAAATATCAAAAGTGCTAATAAGTGTACGTCAAAAGTGCCGAAAGGACATGGGGAATTGCAACGAAACTGTGTGTAGGGACAATACGCACAACAGAAGCGAACACATGTTGTTTAGTTTGTGCGGGAGAACAGTGTGGGGGACAAGGCCCCCCCACTCAGAAAAAAGGTAAATATTACCGCAGGAGCGAAGGAATCTACATTGCTTTTCATTGATTACATCTTTCCGTTTTATGCAAGTTTGAGTTAATTAGAAAGGCACCGCAAAAAGTTTTGTTATAAATGGAGTTACGTTTTGCACAAATATCTGTGTAATTCAAACTTATTAACAAGTGAGGCGAAGCCCAGTTAGATGACTGTGAACATCTTCAGCAGCGAGCATCCTATGCTCCGTTGGAAAATTTGCGGCGAGACCTTTCCACCGACACTTCAACCACCTTCCTTGCCCTAGTAGCTTCTAAGTTTTAAACTGCCCTCTCCCCATCTCCGGAATCACCCCTGCAATGTGTATGATATATACAGGTTTCACTCATCTCAGGGAGACCTTTCCAATAACATCTCAACCACCTTCCTAGTCTTAGTAAGTACTGAGTTGAAAATTGTTCCTTCCCGAAACTCGAGACCCGCCCCCGAGATTTGGATGAATGATACGGGTTTATTCGCCGATACCTTTCCAACAACACCTCAACCACTTTCCTAGCCCTAATAGTTCCTGAGTTGAAAGCTATCGACAGAGCTGTTTTATAAGCTTCCTCAGCACCTGCTGCTGAGGCTTAAAAAGGAGAACTTTGTTTAATCCGGAAACAAATATATATATATTCATTTTTAAAATAAATATATTTTTTCGTTCTTGTTCTGTTCAATTCCTTTCTTCTTCATTTCAAATGTAGTTTCAAAATTACTATTTAAATAGTGGGGGAGGGGGAGGGCAAATAGCATGGAATCATGTTAAACAAAACAACCTTTTATTTTTTATTCTATTTTTTTCATGTATTAAACAATTACGCAACCCATCATCTGCAACGCTCACATACTGAAAATTAGTTTGCTTTTACTTATCAGAACAGCAAAAAGTTTTTTTTTTAAATCTACACAGAGAAATCTTTTAAAATATGTTAATTACAATACAGGACATGCACATATCTCTGCTGCAGGGACTGCAGAGATAATGATTTTAAAATAACAATTTAACAAAAGTGCCTGCGGCGTTATAATGGATAAAAATGTACAGCAAGGAATATAGGAAGGGGAAGTGCAGAAACAAGGTTATGATTTTAACCCCCACCTACCAAAAAAGAAACATGTGAGCATAGAGAAATATCGATTTGTTTAATACAGGGTGCGGGCGAGAGGCACTTTGCATATATCTTGTCAGTACGTGATGTAACGTATATATACAGACAGCGCAAAGAAACTGCGTTAACACAACACAATTTTAATACAGGACATTGGCATGGGAATGACTACTACTTTTGCGTGTTATTCAATATGGCTGCTGTCTTACCAACATGGTCATGGTTGACCGGTGTTAAATTCGGTGCTGTGTTGACTTGAGCTTCAGCTAATCGTTCGTCGCTATTGAGCTTCAGCTAATCGTTCGTCGCTAGGCCAAGAATCTGCTGTGAATCTCACATCGATCATTTTGATTTACATTTTGATCAAGGTTCTGTTAGCACCACTTGAAGGATATGGTGCTACCTCGAAGAGACCTGGCCACTATTTTCCTCGTTCTTTTGCAGAAAGTTTGCTCAATGATGGACGCTATCGAGCAGAGAACAAAACGGCTTGAATCCGAGATGTATAACTGCACATAAGATAGGACAGAACTCTTCAAGACAAGACTCGAAACAGGAGAAGCATATCTTTTTGACATGAGATGGGTCGAAAGAGATCCACGGCTTCTCTCGTTTCGTTTCGTAGGCAACAATGCGGATGACCCACCGACCCATCCGCAGACATAACACACTCACACACACAGAGTAAGAGAGAGTGATTGAGAAAGAGAGTGAGATCCCATTTAAAATCTTCGGTATCTTATACTCGTTTTAATATAAAGAATATAGTTGAAATAGTTTTTTTTTTATTAAAAAAAAAAGAGTGCCCGTAAGATCATTCGCTTTAATTCATTGCAGGACGGGATATTTCCGTGTCTCCCCTCGTCTCGTTTTGAAAACGAGACTTAAGACGTGTTAGAACTTTTCAACACGAGTCAATACTTTTACGAGACGGGACGAGATATTCTCAAGTCTCATCTTATGTATAACAATATGTAATTTAAATAAACAAATGTATTCTGCTTTATCATTCCCTTCTATACCAGCGAAGGTTACCGCCCATAAAATTCATTTTTACCTTTTTACCTTTTTACCAGCGAAGAATTATTATGAAATCGGGCCAGTGTGTATGACTCGTGTGCGTGTGTGTGTATAACTACCCATTTTTAAAGGAAAATTATATGAAGATTATATTAAGATATATCTTTTAAAGGAGATTACAGTATGAAGCAATATTTTAAAATTAGAATTACATAATAATAATAATAATAATAAATGCGTTGCAAATCTATTATTGTGAGACTGTTTGAATTTCGGTCTTCAACTCTTAAATAATAATAAAATTATTTAGATGTTAAAATAAGCTAAACGCAATTAAAATGGCCAAAAGTTTATATTTTGAGCTATTGTATCGATTTAGAAAAGACTGAAAACAAATGATAGTTCTTTTGATAGGTTCGAAAATGGAAATGATGCTAAATGAGCATCAGGTGTAGTGGGTTGCTTGAACATGTTTAAGAAGTTTGGCAACATGGCCGGTCTTCGGTACTGCCTCTAAATTATAGTATTTAAATTCAAGTTTTCATCAACTTTTCGGTCTTGCCAGTACAAAATTATATCTGTTAGTGGACAGAATATCAGTCATGTCCAGAAAGATGTGAAGGGTTCTTAAAAGTGAAATTTCCGAGCGTTCAAATCCTTAAAAGTGCAGTGTGGTATTTGTGGGGAAGGTTCTGGAAGCTCGCGACGTATGACTAAGACTGTATGACTGATTAATTAAAAAAAATAAAGGAAGATATATATATATACACATTATATAACATTTACTGATATTAAAGAACATTGAGTATTGCAATGGGTTTGAAAAGACCTGCTGTTTATAAACAGAACAGAATAAATGATCATCAGAGTTAAAGTATAAAGCATTTTTGTAAATAATCTACCGTTTCGGATGAGAATAAGACACTACAAGTTATTATCTGCATATAACGTAATATGATATACATGGAGATCATCTGAACGTTCTAGAAATATGATGTTTTGCGGAAATATTAGTTTATTATGGAATGTCGTACGTTAGGGTCATTGTGTTGGACCAAGCCATCAATGTAAATAAATATGTGTAAGGATACTACTTCGATTCCAATGAATGGAAATGGAAATTATATGTCTTTTCAATAATGATGACCCAATTTATCTCGTATGTGTTGAAGTTATTTATATAAATTACTACCACTACTTTGATAGATTTTATCGATTAACCTAACCTAATGCGAATCACTCTATATCTAGAAAGAAATAGATTGGTTTCATTTAGCCTCAAGCATATTAGTACTTGAACTAACTTGTCAGTGTGCTTTCTTTACCAAAACGTCTAACTAACTAACTCTATGGCTTATGGAACTCGCAAGTTCATCGCCGCAGTAACAAACGTTCGCCATTGGATTCTATCCTGGGCAATATCAAGCCAATTTTCATCACGAACACCTACTTCTCGAAGATCTCTTCTAGTATTGTCCTCCCAACGACATCTCGGTCTTCCCAATGGCCTCCTTCCATCCGGCCTTCCAACCAGGATAGAATATAATTTTCGTTTTCCCCCCATCCGCGCTATATGGCCTGTCCACCTTAGTCGTCGCGATTTCATTATTTTTACAAAATCTGGTGAATCGTTCAGTCCGTGAAGTTCTTCATTATGTAGTCTCCTCCACTCTCAGAAAGTCACCATAACGAAGTAGATATTAGTGGCGACAAGATAGTGGACTTCAACTCACGATTGTGGCAATTAGAACCAATATCATGGCAGATTCACGTAGATTCAATCCTTTTAACGAATCCAGAGAAAGTATAGAAAATTATTTAGAACGTTTATCAGTACATTGTGACGTACAGGAGATCAAAACAGAACGGCGACAACAGATACTAATCACATCTTTGTCACCGGAACTGTACACTAAGGTTTAAGATAACCCACGAGAGATTCTGAAGGTTAGCTTATCCGAAATTCAAGAGATATTATATATGTGTGCCAAGCAGGCAAATGTAACTACCGAAAGGTATACATTTCACAAACTAATTCAACAACTAGGTCAGCCTATGCGTAGCTACATTGAGAGCATAAGAAAACAGGCTTCAAGATGTAAGTTTGGTGCCTTCGAGCTTGAGGCTCGTAAGGACCAACAGGTCCTAGGCGTGATAAATATGTCACTAAGAGAAAGATTGTTGCTTGAGGATAATTAACATTTGATAAGGCCTGCGAAATAGCTTTGCAGTTTGAAACAATCGAATGTGAGAGCAAAATATTAAGTAGAACATTGCACAATGCATCCGGCTACACAGAAGATATTCATGCCACTGAAACAACTAGAGTACCCAGAAGAACATCATTTTCCAAACGTAAAAATGATAATTTAGAACCAAAAATTAACAGCAAATCTTGTGGATACCAACATGTTAAAAAATAGTTGTCCAGCTTATGGAGAAACATATACATATTGTAAAAAGCTTAATCATTTCAATAAGCAATGTTATTGAAGAAAAAAAAAACATGCACATAATGCGAATGTACATAATACTTATGAAGTCGTTCCGGAATCGGAATCACTTACTGAACGAGAACAACAAGGCGTCTCAATCGATGACATATGAAGATTCTTCTAGCTTAGATAACGGTTTATTAATAATAAGTCTAAAGGTAAATCAACAAACATTACCTGTGTTGGCTGACTCAGGGGCCGGATATAATCTTGTCGAAAGGCAAACCATTAATTACATGAGTGTTACGTATGAAAAGTTCTCACACGATATGTATTTAAAAACGATAGCAGGTAGACTTTTCATTATTGGTCAAATTTCCTTGCCTTGTTTTTATCAGAACAGAGATGTTATTTTAAACTTGTTAGTGGCAAAATATAATTTGCCTTATTCAATTCTTGGTTGTAAAGGTTTAGATGTATTGCATTCTGGTTAGAGGAAAAGACTTTTACTGACAGATCAGGTTTCAACAAAACATGCAAAGGAACAAGTCAATTGGAATACAGTTAATGTCGATAACGTACCTATACCAAATTACTCACAAATTAAAGCTTTAGAACTTCAAGTACATTCCCTACAACAAGAATTAGACAATCAATGTAATTACCTGATAAATAATTATCTTTAGAGGCCAGAAGAGATCGATGCATTGCACAACAAAGTTGAGCAACACTTTTCATCTCATGAGATACATTTCAAACATAAAAACAATCATGGAAGCACAACATTCAGATGATGTTGTAGAACCAAAGCATATGGACAGGGATAGGTCAGTGGTGGAGATGACTATGATACAACACGATAAAATGGTGAAAAATGAAACTGAGAAACAACAAGAGGATAATGTTTAAGATGCTATAGATGATATCGATATTTATGAGGTGGAAAAGAAGACTAAAAAATAGAAACAAGGGAAGATTTTTCAGATCATGAAGTAGATCAAATGATGTTTACTTACTATGGTGATGAATTAGCCAAAATGCGTCGAAATGGTCATGGTTTAGTATCCCCTCCGTGTTTGTCATGTAAAGTGAAGGAATGTTTCTTCGTTTATGAAGCCATTTTCACACAAGCTAACTAGTGTTGATTCGGAATTGGAACATTTTACCAGGAATATTGGCTATGGTGTATGGAAAAACGCTTTTGATTGGAACTGTGATATTTTTATAGATTCATTGTATTTCTTGACTAAAGTATTTTACTTGTAATGTGATTTAACTGTAAGTAATGTTTGTTACGGAACTGTAACACATTATGGCATAATGTTGACATATTATTAGGTAAGCATAACTATGTGGTTTTTCACTTACAGAGAGAAAGTGACTGAATGTTGCATATTTGTGTGGAAAGACCTTTGGAATTTTGAACAAAACATTTCAAACTAATCGTGAATTTCGGGAACAGAAACTATTTAGAAGTTACAAAAGATATTGATATAATGAACAATATTTTAAGGAACAGATATACTTGAATGATGAATTTAGAAAAATTACGTAATCTTTTAGAATGATGGTTCTTCACTCTAGGAGGAAGGGAGTGAATTGTTAAGATGTTAAAATAAGCTGAAAGCAGTTAATGGCCAAACGTTTGTATTTTGAGCTCTTGTAACGATTTAAAAAAGACTGAAAAGAAACGATAGTTCTTTTCATAGATTAGAAAATGGGAATGATGCTAAATGAACATCAGAGTTAAAGTACGTAGCAGTTTTGTAATTAATCGTCGGTTTCGGATGAGAATAAGACACTACAAGTTATTATCTGCATATAAGGTAATATGATATAAATGAAGATCATTTGAACGTTCTAGAAATATGATGTTTGCGAAAATATTAGTTTATTATGGAATGTCGTACGTTAGGTTCATTGTATTGGACCAAGCCATCAATGTAAATAAATATCTATAAGGATACACTGAGAAAAAAACAGACAAGATTGTTTAGTAGGAATAGCATATATAATAAATCACAGCCATATTCAATCCACTAGTGGATGAGGCCTCTCCCCGAAGGGAGGAGTTGGTCTACTGCTCCCACGCTGACCAGACGGGTTGGGAGAGGAGAGCCGAAGCTCTCACTGTGATCGCCACTGTCTTTTATTCACAGCAGCTCCCCAATTGTCCTCACGATGCTGGGTCAACACCGAAATTTTTGAGCCCCCACCGGGAATCGATCCCGGGACCGCTCGCACTGAAGTCGAGCTCGCAACCGACTAGGCTACGCAGGAGCTCAGGAATAGCATATAAAAACCGAAAAATCATGAAGAATGTTGTATTTAACCGTATTCTGGATGTAAACTACGGGGTAATTGTATGATCTCCTAAGTCGTTTATAGAAAACAACATTTCGCTTCGTGTGAAAAGTGATTTAACAGTAATACATATGAATTAGCGTTGAGAGTAGATTCATTTACAGTATATCCGTAATGTAATTTGACGAGTACCGTAATGGAAGAAAATATGAAGACGTCCTTCCCAATTATCGAACTAGCTGAAATAACATTACAAGCTGGCAAATTATCCGAAGACAGAGAAAAACTACTTAGGATACGTTTTTTTTAAACATGATAGCATTAGTGGTAAATGAGCATTATGCATGCATATTTTTACATTTCGCAGGAGAAAATGTAATGTTAAAATATCATTACTATAATGTCTGTTTTCAAGGTGTAAGGACATCACAACATGCTTAGTGGTATTTTCTATACAAACTGTTACGTTGTCTTTTTATACGCGGAAAAGATCTGGGCTCTGGCTTCATCGTTCAAGTGGCATTCGCTTCGTTCATGCCGTTGTCTTGTCAGTTGGGGCAAGCAACTGCTGCTTCAAACGAGAGTTTTCATTAAAATAAATACGAAAATCCAATATTAAATCCGAATATTGATGATGAAACAGCTAGCATATTAACCGTGTGGAAATTTGAAGAGTATCTACCAGTTTTCTTAGTAAGTAGAAACGTTTTAACTATCAAGATATAGTATAACTCTTAACGAACAATTTTAAACTGTCTAGTTTAAACAGTATTGGCAAGTCTTGTAAAAGCATAAATCTTTCAATGTAGCAATATTCGTTTCAATAGCAAGTAGTTGTCCATGATCATTTTATTGCTTGTATCATTTTATTATTTTTTCCGTATGAACTATTGTCTGTTCTCGGCAGTATACAAGGATTTCGCCAGATTTTCACTTTCGGTGGGACGTAAAGTCAAAATTGGGAGAGTTTAATTGTAGTGTTGCATGGTTTATATCGATTTTTCACCGTAAAAATTACAAGGTCGGATGGGTACTCTCGAGGATTTGGAGGTGACACGCCTCTACAGGAGACGGGGGCTGGCGGAATCACTGACAGTATCCTTTTTACTCATATTGAAACTGTTGCTTTTACCAGACTTGTCAAAACTGTAAACAGTTTAAAACTTTCCGTTAACGTTTCTTGACGGTTAACACGTTTCTACGTTTTGTTACATAGGTTAATATAACATTACGTACTGTAAAATTCCCATGCTCACAATGGTAGAAGTACATGGTATAGGGATAATATAACATTAGATACTGTTAGGGTGAAGGGTAAATTTTCCTGCATACGGATAATTCAACATTACGTACTGCTAAATCATCATTACTGTACTGGGATCATTGCGTGTCATAATGGCAATATAACATTGTGCTTGTGTTATTTCCATAAGGAGTAATGAGAAAAACACATTACATAATGCATACTTGCTTCTTCGTTATGACGTCATTATTTGGTTTCGGACTGTACTGTAAAACAACCATTACAAACTTAACATGAAGCGAAATGTTAAATTCTACTTTCGTCTAGCTGTCCACAAATCAGTTGTAGTTTACGATTAAATTTAGCAGGAAATTTCTCTCAGTGTACTACTTCGATTCCAATGAATGAAAATGGAAATTATATGTCTTTTCAATAATGATGACTCAATTTACCATATATGTGTTGAAGTTATTTATATAAATTACTACCACTACTTTGATAGATTTTATCGAGTAACCTAACCTAATGCGAATCACTCTATATCTAGAAAGAAATAGATTGGTTTCATTTAGCCTCAAGCATATTAATATTCGAACTTGTCAGTGTGCTTTCTTTACCAGAAAGTCACTATAGCAAATGGAGTTTTCAATATCATTGGGATATTCCCTTCTACAAAATCCTTGTTACAAAAGTGATTTCAATTATAATCACATGAATATTGTAGACCATTATGCTATTTTGGAATACATTAAAGTGCAAACTATGGTATTATTTCTGATTTCCCCTTTAGTAACTTTGGATTTTCGAAGTCATTTTTCAGTAAATGCACAAGAAATGAATACAAGGTTACCGGCAACTGAGCTAACATTGAGCAAAAATAACACATCAAGATTGGACATTTATTTCGTGAACAATACAAGTCTGAGTACTTGCACAAATGTAAGCTCTGAGGCTTACTAAATATTGGTATTTATCTACTCATATGGTTAGAAATAGGAAAGTAAAAATGTATTCCTGAAGTACAATATTTGCGGTTAAAAATGGTTTTCAATATCAGCTTCTATGTCAAAATAGGAAGTCTAATACATATTTCTGGTTTGGTACATCATGCAAAGGCCCGACCTTGTAAACCATTTTTTGGCCCATCTATCAACATTTGACTGGAATGCTTTTCATGATATGCTTCTCCAATGGTTCATCGTACCTGTATATTTCTGTTTATATTGGTTTAAGTGTAAAGGTACCCTTTATTATTATTATTATTATTATTATCATTATTATTATTATTATTATTATTATTATTATTATTATTATTATTAT
>JAGDQP010003651.1:13944-48409 GCA_022664845.1 Lepisma saccharinum
TTACAAACCTATAACTTTTCTCTTAAAGGTATAAACTTCTGATTTGACATTTGAAGAGATGTAGATTTTTCAAATACAGCAATTTTCTTGTCAGAGAATCTTTGTTTCCAACACAATTTTAACTTAAATTCCGCAGCCAATGTTTGTTCCTTACATTCAATCAAAATTGCCAATAATTTTGTTATATGTTAACCGATTTTTATGATTTATACGTTACATGAAAGAGACAATCTGCTGTGAATGTTACTTCTAGAAACAGAATACCCAGCCATGAGTTCAGAAAATACTTTGGCCAAAATTACCCTATTTTCCGCGACAAATTTCGACATATCTATATGGGATTTAAATTCTTGTATAGGAGGCCCCAGACGTTCAAACGAAGCTTCAAACTATTTGATGAAACCAAGTTTTGATTCAACCGCTTGGAGATCGTTGGACCGTGTAGGGGCTCGCGTCAAAGAGTTGGAAGGGCAAATTTTTAGTTTGATGGTTTGATGAGTTGTTCAGAAAACCATCAAACCTTTAAACCTCGATGGAAGCAAATTTGATCGTGTGGGGTACCTTCCAACGTCAAACAGTCAAACGAGGTACTGTGTTTATTACAAACATATGGTTGAGAAATGGTACGGATGAAAAGAGCAGAGTCACCGCAGTTCAGAATGTATTGAATTATATCGAAGAAACGAGTGTTCGAAGTATAGTGCAAGAGTAATACAACCCGTATCTTTCATGTAGAATGTTATTTTTCGACTAGATAAAAACCTGGTTGAAAGTTATTGGTTTGAACATGTTGGCGCGTGTAGCCTGCTTAAAGCGGTTGGATCAAATCTTAATCCTTTGAACCTGTAACCCCCCCCCCCTTATTCCCCCACGTGCATTCAGCCACTACTAGTACCATAATTACTAAGTATATAAAAAATTGTATAAGAAACAAACGTATTAACGTTATACGGCGCATAACAATGAAAATTATAATAAAAAATATTTTTTTAGTGTCTAAAGTTACCCCAGTACATTCCTAATTTGTTACCACTTTTTTAATATTCGGGAAATAAACGAAAATTATTGCTACGATATTATTTGCTATTCACGTCTATACTCTATTTATGATTTCTAGCGAGTTTAATAAAACTTACACTGTAATAAGAGAGAGCGAGAGAGAGAAAGAGATATCGTTCTGCGTGAAAGTAAAGAAATATTCCACAGGCTGCTGTAAGAAAATCGCTCGTGCGCTTGTATCTTTAGTTTTTGTTCTTAATACTCGTATATTGCGTTTTATGCTAATTCTTTTCCATTTCGTGCTTTTCTACTCTAAATGTCAATTGTGTGTACTTTTAGCTTTTTTCTATTGTTTCTGGTGCGCCTCCTTTACCACAAGTTATCGTGAATGGCAGACTAAGATGGATTTTGATCACGTGACTATATTCCAGGAATCCTTCTTTTTATTTCTTTTGTACTGTTTAACGCTAACACGAAACTATCCAATCAATCATACGTCCAACCGCTTGGCAGCTGCAATGCTGTAGTCTAGTTGAATCGTGTGATAATAATCATAGATGTAAGTGATTTGCAGGCAAACACAGCAGAGAGCCAGTATGCACTTGCTGTCTACTGTCACACCTTCACTCCTTGCATTTTATATTATTTATCTCTCCTCTCCCCACACACAATTTTTGCACAAAGGAAATAAAAAAGTGTGCTGTTCATAGAAACGGTGAAGATTCTTTACTTTCACATAAAATGTATGAATATCCTCGAACCATACAAAAACATTTAATCAATATTATTCTCCATTCTTGTGTTCATCAGCCTTCAAGTTTCAGACTTCACATTCCAAGTTTTGATGTTTACTTTAGTTTCATTCTATTCCTAACACCATCATTTAATTCTCTCTACGTCTATCCTCATTCCGTGTCCCTCAAAACTTATTTCTATGGCTCTTTTAACATCTGTTAACTGATGTTTCAGTCTCTGGAAGAGGAAACCACACCATCTATGTCAGATATAATACATACTGATATTTTACTGAATTGAGAAAACTTCCAAACTTATAAAATACAATGGCACAGGTCCTATTGTACATTTTCTTGTTTTAAAATAAATCGCTGTTCGTAAATATAGACATTTATTTTGGACCATTGTTTCAAAATGTTCGTTGATTTTATGACGAGTCGTTACATTTGATATATTACCGAAACAAAGAGAATTTAAAAAAAGAAGTGCACATCCACTGCATTTTAAAATATTATTGCGCCAATTAAGAATGAGTCATTTTTTTGTATTCTTTTCTCACTTCAGGTTACTATTTGCACAGTTTCTTGTACACTTTACCAAATAAATTAGAATGTGCTAGGTTGTTTGTTTAAACCTTACCTTCCGACGACTTACAAGGCTATCAGTCCCATCCATGAAGAAACATGTCCCCCGTGAGGGATTAAGTCTCAAAAGCTCATGTCACATGAGCTTCTGTTCGCAATTTTTGCTAGGTGGAGTTTACCATTTTCTGATAAGAGCAGAGGATCCTTCCTACTGTCGAATGATGGCTGCTTTTTACTCAACTGCAGACAAATTTCGTCCATTTCTGCACGGTAATGGTTTCACCTAGAGGAAAGAACTTGTAATAGGAAACACCAAGCGTTGTCAGCCACAGTAACAAAAAAAAAAAAACTTTTTTGCTGTCAGCTTTGATTTACGGAAGTATTCTGGGGTTTCACAATCGTCCAATCATAGCCTAGTTCTCTTGCGATCGTACAGGATTCACATCTCAATAGATCGAGCAGAGGTCATTATGATGGTAAGGAATCAACAGGTTATTATAGATTTCCACTTGGTGCTATATTTAATGTTCATGCATGCCTAGTTGTCCATGTTTTTTCATTTTTCTCATTTACTGCAGATGATCAGAAATGGCTAAACTCGAAACGTTCAAATTGTCGACCAAGTTCCTTGGTTGTAGTGCGTTGATTTGCTTCTGCACATGCCTTGACCTGTGATCTCTACGTTCCTCATCTTGGAGATACTGGTCCGTGGTACATTTAAAAAAAAACAGCTACACACTACCGTTCTGAACTTGAGTATACGCTCATACTTTCACTACATTACAATATATCTCTGGTACCGTATATCTCATGTCAGTGTGAAGTCAGCAACATACTACACAAAGCAATGTAACATGTTCTCTCTACATTTCGTACGGTATGAAGGCTGCCTGTTGCTGTTTTGATAAGCGGGTATTATGACTTCTTCGGTCCTACGCAATAGAAAACAGGGACAGTTGAATGTTGTCGATGTGCAATTTCAGAAAGACTTCACAGTTCCTCTTCACAATACTTACGCTTCTTCTATACACCCCACACACCCACACACAAATGAGAAAAGCGTAAACTAAGTTTATTATTATGTTACAGTGAAAGCATTTTAGGCAAAATTTGTATCTATATCACGAAGAGGTCAAAAGCTTGGTATTTATGCTAAACGCACACTAATAAAACAAACTGAAGTGAAGTATAATTCTCTAATCGTGCTAAACTCATTTACTTAAGGCTCCTGGCTACTCCCGCCCCAACTTTTTAAACATTTTTTCAAAATATTTCAAAATCTAATAACCTTAACAAAATTTTAAAAAGATACATCTATAGTACTTACAAATTACTATGAAATACCAGGTGGGTAAATATGAAACCGGAATTTATGTACAGAAAAAACACAGTGATTGGATGGCAATGCTAAGAACTATTTCATTCGAAGTATTGGCCATCACTAGCGATACATTTCTGAAATCGTTCCGGCAATGTGTGGATGCCAGACCAAAAAAAACTGTGCCTCTTGTGCTGCAAACCAGTCATCAAGCCATTTTCGGGAGATGTGAAGCGCTGGTCAGCAAGTGCGTGTCCCATAGATGCAAATAAGTGAAAATCGGAAGGCGTCAAGTCTGGTGAGTAAACCGCATGCGGAAGGATTTCCCAGCTAAACGTCGCAATCGTTTTGCTGTGTGGGAGGGTGCATTATCGTGAAGCACAATTACTTTATGTTGTCTTTGGTCATATTCTGGTCGTTTTTCACGCAAAGCTTGATGCAAATCGATCATTTGTTGTCGGTAACGTTGGGTATTAACGGTTTCTCCAGGTTTCAGCAGTTTATAATAGATCTGATCCCACCAGACACAAAGCATTGTCTTCCGTCCATTGCGATTTGGTCTTGTAGTCGATGTCGCCGGCTCTCCTGGAGTTACCCAAGATCTTTTACGCTTAGGATTCTCGAAATAGATCCACTTTTTGTCACCAGTCACAATTCGATGGAGAAATGATTTCCTTTTGTACCTGGCGAGCAGAATTTTGCAAGTGGTTTTTCGGTTTTCCTGCTGTCGTTCACTCAATGCATGTGGAACCCATTTTCCCACTTTCTGAATCTTGCCCATGGAAACTGCTTCTTGTGTCACACTTAATTGATCTGCGAGTTGTTGTTGCGTTTGAGCGTCATTCTCATCCAACAAAGCTTGCAATTCGCTGTCTGCAAACTTTTTCGGTGATCTTCCACGTTCTTCGTTTCTCACGTCAAAATTTCCACTTTTAAATTTTGTGAACCACGCATAGCACTGTGACTTAACAAAAGCATGATCACCGTAAGCTTCGACAAGCATGCGATGCGATTCTGCATCAGTTTTCTTCAAATGGTAACAAAAAATCAATGCTGTCCACACATCGTAGTTTGTAGGTACAAACTGTACCATGTTCAACGCTATTAAACACTACACTATGACATGAAACTTGTCTGGTTGTGAGTTACAAATCGTTATCAGCAGTCAAAACAAGCAAGTGGCGCCATGGACGCAGTTTTACGGTAACCACAGGGACAGCTAACGGCGTCTATGCACAAATTCCTGTTTCATATTTACACACCTGGTACAATGGACAGCGATCTTGAGTTCTTGTCCATTGATGAGTGATACGTTGTCAAAGATTATGACGTCATTATTTAATTAACAACGTATCACTCATGAATGGACAAGATCTCGAGTTCACTGTCCATTGTATTTCATAGTAATATGTAAGTATCTTTTTAAAATTTTGATAATGCTATTAGATTTTGAAATATTTTGAAAAATGTTAAAAAGTGGGGAAGGGAGTATCGAGGAGCCTTAAATAGTGGTACGCATAACAATTGAGCAGAGTACAGCGGAGCAAGGCATCCACAGACAAAAATCTCTTCTTCTCCCCAACTTACATTTTTGGTGCAGCAGCAAACCTTAAAGCAATGTCGATCGTGTAAACAGAACTTGTAGAAAACCAGTTCATAAATAGATGTTACGTAGTGTCATGATTTTAAAAAAAACGAACGTAAAGAACCGCCCAGAAACAACAACATCTACGTGATACAGACAAAATATTGTTTAGCTTCATTTCCATATTAATAATATATTACAATTTTAAAGTTGAAAATAAAAAGAAATAGAAACTAACGTGCAACAACAACAACAACAAAAAAAAAAAAGAATCAGGAAAGAAAAATACTGCAATCACATCAAAAGTATGGTGTTATCTTGCAATGCAATCGTGAGCGGATGATTCCAACAAACGTGCAACAAACCAGTTGTACCACATCATTAAAATAAGATCCGGATTTTAAACCTGAAATTGCAACAGCAGCAGATACACTAAAACCTCTTGTCATCTTTGTCATCGAGTCGGGGTTTTGCAAAACTATTATATCCGTTGTTAAGAAGTTATATGATCAAGTAATTAACTCAGAGTGTATATATATATATATATATATGTATAAAGCGCAACTACTATTCTTTCTTTTAAATCTTTTTTTTTTTTTTGGTACTCTTGTTTCTGAAACAAGTTTCCAAGAAGCCATAATTTATGAACATTATAAGACGCTTACGCGTGCGACTAAGAACGTGGGAAGTAAAGAATAAAAAAAAAAGAGGTGTTCAGGCACCATTCGTGAACGGCCCATTAAACACACAAGAGAACGGAACGGTGAGCTTTATGTGCAGAAACACCTCTGCTTAAACGGAAAGAAGTTAACATATCTTGTATCGTAGATAAAGGATGATATCCATTAAAGAAAACTGAGAGATGCCAACAATCCTGAATTATGCCAATGAGACGTCGACACCGGTCAAGAAACTTTTATATTTCTTTCTTTCCTTTTTAGTATTGAGCTGCTGTCTAGACGAAACTTCATAAAACATTAGGGTAAGTGCACACCAAGGATGCTAGTCACAGCGAAGTAAAGCTGAGTGATACCATACTAAACCCAAGTATTTGTGTATATTTCACTGTTGTCAGTCATGGGTACACTATTTATAGTATATTATAAGAAGTCTAATTGCAGAATATATCCTAGCACAGAATGGAATAAAAATATAATAAGAGCTTAATAACAAGTTCTATAAAAAGTAGTCTGACTCGTTTCAACGCGTTTCAGGAATTCCACAAGGCTCCGTCCTAGGCCCACTCCTTTTCTCACAGATGACGTACTGGCTCAGAAGCATTTAATTATCCGCACTAATTTATAAGTAATCTCAAAATACATGTATTGTAAAGTGAAACGATAACTGTAAACTTGTTGAGAAATCTATTTCGTAGCACAAACTACAAAAACGGATTATTTGCGTAAGCAGAGGCTAACGGTAGATTAAGTGCGATGAAGAGACGCTACAATAATCTGATTGGAACTAATTTGTATTGCGCATTGCAGTGAACTTTCAAATGCATCTGTACCAACTTGTGATTTTAATAAATCCATTATCAAAAATTTTATTCAGAGGAAAATGCTGCTCCACATCAGAGACAGACAAAAACTATAATGGAAAAGAAAATAAGGTCGTCAGAAGAAGGAAGAGGGAAATAAAAATAGAAAAAAGAAAGCAACTTTCTTCTTAGTGTTGAAATCACTTTTCCATCCAGAAAAAAAGGAAAACCATAAAAGAAAGTGGCTGAGTGGGGCTCGAAGTAAAAAAAAAAAAATTATACCACGAAAATGTATTCTAGCCGCAGATGTGCTACTGCACTCTGCAACACGATAAAGGACTGATAAAAGCAAACACAGAGACAGAATAAAGAAAAAAATAAAAATGAAGAATAGAGAGAGGAACAAGTACCAACCATCTTCCACTCCTCTCAAAAAATCTCTCTCTCTTCCTTTCTTATGCGGCCTATTTTATTCAGCACTCTTTAAGAGCCTTCCTTGCCTTCGGGCGTAATGCCAAAGTTGTTTTGCGAACATTATTCTAGAAAAAACAACATACAACCGAAACAAGACAAAAAGAAATAGCTTCTTTGGCTTTCTCTGCAAATGACACCACGACACATCTGCATTAGGTTATGAAAATTTCTTTCGGCCTTCGCCCCCCGAAAGAGCCTTTTTTTTTTTTTTTTTTTTCGTCTCTTCAGTCTCTATGAATTGTACTTCCTTGTTCTTTTTAACCTAGTTTCAAGCTTAAAGATTGAAATAAAGATAGAGAAGAGCTTAATTGAATTTTGCAATGTTGTGCTTTGCTTTTTTGGTGTGTTTCAAAGAACGGATAACTTCACTACTAACACAACTTCCTTTAGGATACGTAGGAAAATGAAGAAAGAACAAATTTGAAGCTTTAATCTGCTGCTTGTTCTGAAATTTTAATTAGTTAGTTGTAAATATGAAAACGAATACTAATTTTTGGATGATTCTGGTATATCATAGCTCAGGCCGATGGTACATCTGTAATCTTAAGGTCATTGCGGAAGGCGATCTTATGGTGGTTTGTCATCGCCTTCCATCGAATGAACATTATATTAACGTGCTAATACTAAGACCAGGACCTACAGAATTAGGTAGATTGCCAACTGGGTATCAATCCTGTAACCCTCAGACGTTCTCTAACATAATATACATGTTTAACCTTAATATTCATCGTAACGTAATTGATGCGATATAAGCATTTTCAAGAAAAAAAAGACCTAAAACCTGAAAAGAAACATACACATCTGAACTTATTGCAAAAGAGGAGGAAAAGAAAATGTTATTAGTAAAGACGTGATGAACGATTTTGGAATTTCACTCAGCATCTCAGCAATTTCACTAGCATTCCGCTCCACTTTCATTACATTTCATCTTTCTTAAGTTCTGCCTGTAAAGAAAATAATTCAGAACCTGGCTTCAATCACAACAGAAGTTCGCAATGGAATGAGAATCCTCCCCAATAAGACGAACAAAACAAAATTTAATATTATTTCTCTTTTTCATTCGCGGAGAAATGTTTTGAAATCAAAATGAATATATATATAGGGATATTGTATTGGGGAGGATTTTTAAATATATTATGTCGGAGCTACGATCTTCGAGATTCAGATCCAGAAGAAATCAAGGAATTGGGATCTATTCGAGGAAAAAGAAATCTCGTTCTAATCTACAACGCAAACTTTTATTTGTATTCCGTGCTATTCACTTTTTCTTAAATCTCGTAACATTTCGTTTTTTGACGCTGCTTTGTCAGAGATTTGGAAGGAAATTCGAAACACAGATCGACATTTTTATGCACTTTTAACTAGAGATAAGTCGATACCAGAATTTCCCGATACTCGATACCGATATTCATTTCTGACCTTTCATGCTCGATATTTTTTACAGTGTTCAATGTATTTTTTTTAAATAAATATATTATATATAATTAAAGTGTAAGTACATTGCTTTGCTATTACTTAATTTTACTACTGTATTAAATATTTCCGGTTTATAACAATAACTTAAGTATGACACTGGCTTCAGTGTCAATGCTTATGCATACGTTAACTGTTTATTTTCGGAAGATACACAATACAATGAATTTCGTAGAGAACGTAGAGAACCCCAGAGATTTAGGAAAAAAGAAAATTAGCCATAAATGACCGATCACCCTTTTAAAAACAACAAAATGAATTCGTAACCCCACCCACTTACCAGAAGCCAGATCACTGCTTTTATTCCTTTCCATGGGGCAACAGTCCCAAACGGAACAATGCGATCCTAAATGTGAAAATCAGAGCAGGAGGAAGAGAGAAGGGGGAGAGACAAATGAGGCAAGGAAGGAGGACTCTCATCTTTCCGTTCTGGATGTGTGCGTCTTAAAGATATGTTCTTCGTGCTATGTCGGTAATATCTATGTTTCATTGCAGTAGGTATATCTATCTTATTCTTGAGAAACAGCTTCTAGAAGCATGGATTTAAAAACTGCACCCTTTTAAACAAAAGAAGGATTTTTTTTTCTTTTGTAGGTAAAATAGCCTTTCGGATGCTCTGCAATACAATATAAAGGAACCATTTTATTAAAATTGTTTTGTGTTATTTTGAAGGGTTGAATCGAAGGGGGAAGAACGAAACAGTAAGATATAACATTCAAGAATTCAAATTCAATAATCTTTAAGATGTAAGTCATAACGTTCTACCATAAGATTACTTTCAGATAAAGACATCAGTGGCAAAAAATAACGTATTAAAGTATCGAATTCATTAGTTGAGGTATCGATCAAAACCGATACTTTGCATCTATCAGTATACTATCTAATATCGAGGAATCGAAAGTAATGAGAACCATGGACTGTAAGAGCAGATCAAGTTAAGAAAATACCATTTGGATAAGCAATGATGAAGACTATCTAGAGGATGTTGGAAATAAAGTCGACCAAGATCTAGTTTGAAGTTACCATCCAGGAATTTACCTGCTGTGATTGAGGAAAAGTCCTAGAAAATCTCCATCAGAATAGCTGGCCAATGGGATCGTCCTCACGACTGTCATTGAAAAATTTTGTATAAAAGAGCAACAATTTTGTTTCAGAGTTTAAATAGCTGAAGAAAAGAGTGAGCCTATGAGCTTTCATCTATTAATCTAATCCACAAACTACGAGATCAAAGGGGTAAGTATTTTCTGCAGAAGGTTTAAACAAAATAAAATAAAACTATCTTTTCTCTTGCTACACTTTTTTTCATAACGATGCCATAACTTTCATTTTCACTTCAAATTATTTTATTCGATATGACAGCCTGCAATTTCCAGAAAATTACATTTTTAACTTAAAATTACTCCATATGTGTATATTTTTCATCAGAAAGACCTTGTCGAAAGGAAAACAGAATTTGGGAATTTACTTTGAAAAAATGTATGTAGTGGAAATTTTCTGCTTTCTCAAACATTTGGCGAAATAAGACGTAATCTTCTGTAAAAGCAGACATCATTGGTCTGCCAAGATTTTTGTTTTCTTAAAAGAACAATTAAAAAAAATCCAGACACTAAAGAAAGCAACGGAATAGGTTTACCAAACAATGGTTACAGAACTGAACATCTTTTTATCCCATTGCATACATAACTATTTAAATGGAGAAGAGAATGGGGAAGGCGAGATAAAATAACGCAAAATTTAGGACAAGAAATAACATATAACAGAAAAAACGAATTTTTAGAAGTGGTGCCATCTTCAGAAAACGAAATGCATTTTCTTCGTCTTTTTTTGCACTTCCGGTGCTTTATCTTCTCACTCGAAGGACTTGTTCCATCTCTCATGTTTCCGTTCACCCCTTTCCCCTTTAAAAAAATCCCTTTGTAGGTCATACACAATTCTAACTACAAATTTGTAGAGAGACCACACAAATAAGAGATTATGTATGTCACATCCATTTTATGTTCTACCCATTTTTGTTTCCAATTTTTCCGCCTTGTATTTGTTAGTATTCTTTATTCTGCTGGCTGCATTCTCCTCCCTTCTTTTCTTTTCACTTTCTTTTGGCATTATTTGTAGCAGAGCAAAAAGCATCTGCATTGCGCACGAGCGTATTGTCAACCATTTTCACATAATTTCAAGCAATCTGTGTTATTTTTTGTAAAAGGAACATGTCTAGACCTCATTTTTAATATCAAAATTAGTTGCTACATGAACAATAGGGGAGAAAATAATGTTCCATTGCATGTTTTAAACATCAATACATCTCACTTTCCTTTTTTTAATGTCTATATTTTCTCAAATGCATTTTCGTAGTTTACTGCCTTAAAACCACTAGTTTTATTTCTCAAAACTTTATCTTAAAACAAAATAAATCACAACTTTCCGGGAGACATAAACCATTTGATTCTGCTTAACGATGCTGGTAAGCTCGATAAGTATCTGAATCTAGACACAAGAGGACACAGTGACCTCGGAGTGGCCAAGAGACTAGAGCGTTCGCTTTCTGTGCGCGTCGTTACGGGTTCAAATCCCGACGGAGTGGTTAGGAGCCCACTTTACGAAAAGAAACTCACCAGCTAGTTGAGGCCGTTAATAATAATTCACTCACAAGAGGAAATAGTGCAACTTATTTTTTAACTTTTGGTTATTGTAAAATGTTCCAAATTTTCAGTTCTAACTCAACTTTATACATATTTTATCATTGGTTATCCCGTGTTTCGATTTACGTCTTAATTCTTAGGTTATGCACATATGGAACTGTGCATACAATAACACATCTCATAAAAATATTAAATTTTATTTTGAGTCACTTAAGAATTAATATATAAATAAGATAAACTGGTCACACAGTAACATGAATGGTGAAAACGAGTTAGAACAGTTCGGCCCTCTTTTGATTAAACTGGAAGTGTACAAACGAGGTTAACTGTTACCTCTTGTTTCGGCCACTAGAAAGTAATTAGATTTGTAGTGCAATCAACCACGTTATAGTATAGCTCACTGCATAAAATTGACGTATAAAGGAGATGGAAACTTTTCTCAGAGTTGCCAGTTACTATTGGATAAATTGTTTCAATTAAAGCCACATTTAACCATTAAAAAACCTTCACTGCGGTTCAGAGAGGACAAGAGAAAACTGCAAAACAAGTAAGAATTTACAACAATGAGTTCATAGGGGTGTAGAAAGACAGCGCAGTAAGCACACGTAGAAGGAAATATCGAACAAAATACGTGGTGAATTCAAGTTCTGAAGCCTTCTAATTTACTTTGAGACAACTGCTCGCTCTACAAAGCTGAAACTGACGTCACCTCACAACATAGCCACCCTATATAGACAAACACATTTTTCACACCGCTGACGCAATGAACGCATAGCCGCAGCATACGCTTCTTCACGAGGTCTCTTTCGTCCACTGGAAAATTGCTTAACAATTTGAAAATGTCTGACCACGAAGAGTGAAGAAGAAGAATATATGTTAATTGTCCTTAGGCCCGCAGGGCCACCGGGTCAGGATTTCTGGCCATTTTAGGCCACTTTCATCCTTAGTATTATATCTTAGTGGGAGTCTAAAATTATTTATGTATATGAAGGGGGGGGGGGGGAACCGGAGCCTGCCCCGGACACGCAGCCCCCACCAAACAAACAACCAGATATATTCTCCGTTTACCATAAAAAGTCCCCTTATTTAGTTAAGCGACCCGCTCGAAACCGCACAGTTAGGCTATATTTGTAATAATATTTGGCTGTGAATACTATTGGAGTAATTTTGTCTAGTGTTCGTTAGTTTTAAGTCAAATAGTTGTTGAGATTTGAGGTGATAATTGTGGTTAAATTGAGGTTAAAGGAATAAGATTAATCATAATAATATTTGAATGTTTCCAAGAGCCTTTATTTATGTTTGTATTCCAGCTTGAAGCTCGTTTCCTCCGTGTTTTGTATTCTTGAGAGTTGTTACTTTTGTTTTTCATTGTTCTCTCTGTACCCTGTAAATATTAGTTATTAGATGTTTAGGATTTCCTGTAAGGTGATCTGATGGCGTAAGACTGACACATTCATTATATGTTCTGGGAAGTTGATATTTGCGAATTTTTTGTTTTCAATATTTCTTTTGTATCTTTCTTTACAGGATGCCAAATAGTCCAAAATGTGTGGGAAATTGATGTCTCTGTAAAGTTCTTCCTTATCCGAATTCCACTGTCTTTTAGAGACTCGAAGCCAGTATCTTTCATATTTTTCAAAGTGATCCATTTTAATATTTGAGTTGAACAATTCGTGACCGTAGGTTAGAATAGGTCTTAATATTGAGAGATATAATCTGGTTGTGTCTATCAGCGTTGGTAAAAGCCTAACATCGCCACGTACGAGCTCGGGTGAGTACGGTGCAGAAGAAACCACCTCAAAGTTGTTGATGATAAGAAACTACTGAATAAAGGCTGCCCAGTGAGCGGGAGTGTTGTCTTGACGAAAACACACAGCCCTTTCTATCATTTTTCTTGGAATGCTGGAAGGAACTCCGTTTTAAGAACGTCATCATATGTTGCTCCCGTCACGTGGTGTCCTTGGGAACGAAATGAGTGCGAATAACGCCTTCGCTGTCCCAAACTATGGCTACCACTGGCGTAACCCGAAATTTTTTCGGTATTTGTGAGTTGGTGTGCTTTCATTGATCGGATTTTAGATGGATTCAAGGATTGAAAAACGGAATGCAAAGTTTCATCCATTGTTATAATTGATGGAGTGAAAGTAACGTTCAGGCATTTTTTGTGTGTGTGTGTGTGTGTGCATGCCATCAACACATGTCTCACTCAGCTGACGATGAAATTCGAAGGGTGTCATTCCATGCAAATGAGAATTCTTCAAATCTGAACGTCGCCATCTTCAGTATCTGAAATGCTTCCAACGGGAGAAGGCGCCACGAGCTTTCTATCAGTCTAACGGTAGTACTCTCTTCTTCAATCAACCTTAAATAATGTCTGCATCCTCTAAACAAATGTCACGTTTCTACCTGTATTCTTTAAAAAAGAAAATGAAATCTTAGAACTTCAATGCACCTCGTGTTCCTTTGAGAAATCAATATGGCGCATCGACCGAAGCCATTCTTCAGTAATGCTCAACTGTTGAGATCTTTCTATACATATTAAATTCAGACAGATGACAGGTTGAAAAGATCGACATGGAGGAAAGGAACGAAAAAGTAACTGCAAATTGTCACACTAGTCTGTCTAGAATATTCGACGTAATATCATTAATATTAATATTTCCTGGGAAGAAAGATAAATACTAGCATCGTAATTATTACGTGCACGCTAGAAGCATATAAAGTAGAATTATTCTCAACGTATCTTAACGAAAAGACTTCATTTTAAAATGGTCGTTGGAAACTCTGACGATGATGTAAGTATTCAATCTATCGAGAGACTTGACCCAGATAAATGTAGTGTATACGGTGTTTGAAAACAATGTTATCTTCAACGTGTAAAGTATGGAATGTATTTGCTCTAAATTATGAGGAGAAATTTAACCAGAGCTACTTCCTTTTCTCCCCCTTTTCTTAGACTGAAGGTGTATAGTATTCACTTAAGAATTTCCATAAATTCTAACAAACCTGAAGAACTTTTATTAAAATGTTAAACCATTGAGCTTCTGTACAAAATTACTCTTTATGAGATACGACCATTCGTCAGATCGATAACCATTTATTTGAAGTTAGCACGAAAATCAGCATATTTTCCCGTATGCTCAGAAGTTGTCAATATTGTACATGTGAGTACATTTCACTCAATGTATACAACGAATATTACAGTTGCCCTTTCCTAGAAATTGGCAACAGGATGGAAGAATATTTTCGAACCTTTGCCAAGCCATATATCGTGAATCAACAAAAGTTTCACCGAGATTCTTCAACAATACCAACAGGCGATTGTCTACGAAGTCCTGCTATTCAACTTACCAGTGACGTTCCCCAATTGTTTCCTTGGAAATTCTACAACTATCGTGTTCGCTAAGAAGAAAAGTTTAACAACCAGACGCAGATCAATATATTAAACAAAAAGTCTTGTTACGTACGTAAATGCGGTAGTTAAAATGGCTTTCAGAATTGATTTACCAATGCATTTTACGATTTGGTTTACAGCATTGCTACATAGGACATAAAAGAAAGTGCATAGAGGAAAGTGTTAATATCCTGTACGTCTCCCACCATTCTTTGACAGGTCTGGCAACATCGCTAACTACACTTGGCGTGATTCCTCCTTCGTTTTTCCCTTTTTCTTTCAAAACTAACTTCCGGATTCGTGTAACTGCTTTGCGTTCTCGTTTTCTTGCTTCTTGGAAATCAATAATCAGCCACCATGACTACCATCACAGTCACTGAAATATGTGTGTGTGTTCTTGTCTTCACTACAGGCTCTTGCATTTCTCTTCAGGGTGCAAATTTTAACACACAACAAACTATAACATGTTACATAACTGTACTCATAACAACAGGTTCTAATTCAAGAAGAAAACAAGCCTTTTTATGTCTCATTGCACAGATATTATTTAAACCCTTGATATATTAATTCAGCCACAACACGTGTGCATTGGTTGATACATGGCGAGTGATATTAATCGAGATGAATTCTTAAAAGCTATCGTGTGCACTGTACGTCAAACAGTCCATTGGCTACTATTGAATTTACTAGCGTATGAAATTGGTAATCTATTACATCAATGAGCCGTTTTTGGCCTTTATCATCATATCGAATACGTGTCTTTTCTAAAATGATTGGTTGGTATAATTTTGATATAATCTGTTTTCGAATTATGAGACGCTAGTATTTTACCCATTTATGTACAAATAAAAGAAACTTGAATACATGAAATATGTTCCTCAAATGAAATGTTTAAATGCATAATATAAAAGTTGTGATTGATATAAGCAAACGATACACGTGATGAATTCAATCGCAAAACGAAATGTAATTTGGTACATCGTATTCCAAGATCTAGACCTATCCCACAACGTTTGCGTAAAATAAATGTTCAAATTACAATATTATTTTATTTGCTATTTTTGTGTAAACTTGAAATCTTTCATTTCCATCAAAACAGTATTCAGGAAGTAAAGAGACGCAAAGTGACAACTCAAAAACCGAAAAAAGTTAATGAATTTTAAAAACTGAAAATTGTATGGAATAATTTAAAAAGAAAAAAAATCCAAAATGATTTTCAAACTCTGAAAATGTCGAACGTTTTTGTAATTAATATCTTCATGTCCATATGTTTT
This sequence comes from Lepisma saccharinum, assembly GCA_022664845.1. Classification (NCBI taxonomy): domain Eukaryota; kingdom Metazoa; phylum Arthropoda; class Insecta; order Zygentoma; family Lepismatidae; genus Lepisma; species Lepisma saccharinum. The sequence continues at coordinate 29,897 of JAGDQP010003651.1, forward strand.
TAAAACTTTTTTCTTTGATATTTTTTAAATGCAGATTTACGGTATTATCGACCTGTTTTGAAGCATCTTCACTCAGTTCGTAAAGTAAGAGATTTTTTACATATTATACGCCTAAATACGGATTTAGAAAAAAATACCTACAACAAGGAAAAACAATTCCATCAAACGAAATATCAATTAGCTAATGTTATACTCACGAAATAACTGTGTATCGCGTCTATTGTTAACTGGCTTGAGCTCGATAACACTTTTTCATCAGTAGAGTAATGTTTCAGATGATAAAACGAGTAGGCTTTTGAAAAACGAACAAAAGATGGAGAAGGGTTTCAAATGTTAATGTCAAATAGATTTATCTTACAAATACACTCATGTCACTAATTAAGGAATTTTGTGATTTGAACACTTCCACTCGGCCGAACGGTACCAAACGTTCCTGGCTGTATCTATTAACACTGGCACAATGTAAACAGAAAACACTTGGTTGCGGAGGAGAACACATAAAACGACAAAGAAATTGTGTTACGTAAACACTTGAAGAATACTTAGATGTTCCATGTCACCGCCTGCAAATGGCACCGACAAGGCTCAGTACACGGTACGGTCGCCATGCATTGTAATGCAAGCAGCACAGCGTGCTGCCATGCAGACAACAACAGTGTCAAGGTAAGCCTGGGGGCAATGTTCCAATTCTGCAGCAAGACTTCTTCAAGTTCCTGGACAAACCCTGCAGGACGACTCAATCACACTCTACCGTACTCATGTTCTGGCAGCGCGCTGCCAGCGCTGGATGTGATTTGCTGCAGGGGTGTTGTCCACCACCCGAGTCCTATATGGATGGGCATTGTCGTCCAGGTATATTAACTCTGATCCAGCTGTACCTGAAAAAGCCGAATATATTTTTGCAAGATGACGTCGAAACAAACCCAAGCTTGGCGACACCGCATTGAACACGTGGAGTGATGTATATGCACACAACATTATGTCTCCCCACACTATCACACTGCCACCTCCATATCTATCGTTTTCAAGAAAGCTGGATAGGCTGAATCTTAGCCAGGATTTACGTCAGATAGAAGCACGTCATCAGTCACTCACGAGAGTAAAGAAGGACTCATACATCGTGGATTATAAGATGCTTCTAGTGTTTGTGCGTTTATGTACTGTAGTTTGTGCACCTCGTAGCGGGAGCTCTTCTGTAAGCCATTGTCAACGAAATGTATTGTACGAGTCTCCGAGCATAAATCCCTGTTCATTCAGACACCTATAAACAGTATGCCAATATTCACCGATATCTGTGGCTGCTGCAAAATCTCTAGGAAACTTGCATATTGTACTTTGCCTGCGACACCTGGCACTAACGGACAGATAACAGTCCTACTGGAGCGTTCTGACACGGGAACACCCAGAACTGAACTGTCGGACTACATTTCCGTTCTGTATAAACCACCTCCACAGCCTGAACTGGACAAAATCTGCATCGCCTATCTTAAAACGCCGACTTCCGGTCTCCCAAGTACTCTATACTCGTTACGCGGTCAAGATAAGTGGGTTTCACCATGACTGCTCCGTTTTAGCGTCTGCACAGTCCATACGATTTGCGGCAAACACTTCACGCAACAGTCTACCCTACACTAGTTTCACTGACGTCATCAACTTTTGTGACGCATGATTTGTTTTGTTCCTTAACAGTACTGTTATTCATGTTTTCCGTTTATATTGTACAAGTGGGTACAACTACAGATTTCAGGAATGTTCAGTGACGTTCGTCAGTGGATCAGTTCCTTAATTAATAAGCAAGGTTATAGTTACTGCATGTAAACATGTATATTTTTCAATATGATAGTACAAGTTATTATTTTTATTCATACTATTATCAATTTTTACTTCAAAGATGTTTTGTTTCACTTAAAATTGTGTGTTTTCCAAGAAACAACTCCAACAGTTTCGTTTAGTTGCGTAACTGCGAGGTAGCACCAAATGAAACTCAAGGAACTCTTTCTCTCTCTCTTTCTTTCTTTTTCTTTTTTTCTTTCTCTCTCTCTTTCTTTCTTTTTCTTTCTCTCTCTCTTTCTTTCTCTTTCTCTCTCTCTCTCTCTGTCTTAGTGTGCGTGAATTGGCGTGTATGTGTCTATTTCTCAAAGAAAATGCCAGTCACATTAATGTAATCTGTAAATGGAAGCTATATATTTCTTGGAAGATTATAGTGCCTTCAATTATTCCATTTACTTAATGCTTATCTGTACTTTATATGTCTAGAATTACATATATTGCCTGGAATATTTGTTTGAAATTCATTCTTTATAATAAACATACCTGTACATTACTGGCTACAACACCGAACCAAGTGTTTGTATTCCGTGCAACCAGTTTTTCTCATAAAATGTTGCAAAATACTTTTCAAATTCCGCAAAGAAAAGATGAGGGTATATCAAATCAAATCAAACCATAGTATATGAAACCAAATTTTACTGAATACGGTAAAACAAAAGGAGATATCAATATTTGATCAGTAACCCAGTACAAAGTAGTATTTTGTCAAATGGCACTGCGTGAGCTTATTGCACAAGTAAAATACGTCGTTCTCGCGGGAGTACTATTCCGAACTGGGTGGCGTCTACTGAAGATACCATGTGAATCGCGTGTGCAAAAGAAGACCACGGAACCTGACTTACCTAACCTAACCTAATCCTTGGTCACTAATATTATTATTAAATTTCCTAATTCGCATATTCATAAGAAAAGAAAAAAAAGCAGTTTTTCTTTAAGAAAATGTAAATATACGAGAATTCGATCCCAGGTCCTTCGGATCAGCTTTCAGATACGTTAACCACTAAACCAAGCTAGGAACACTCAACCAGGAGCTAGGTTGCTCCACAAACACTAGTTGTTCTCCTCATTACACAAAAACCACCAAACCTAGACGGAAAGAATACTGCAGCCAGAAGGTCCTTTACATCTCAAGTGGAAACCGCTAAGTCCACAATTGACTATGCATTCCACACCTTCTGTTTGGTAAGTAATGCTAATACTGAACGGTAAGTATGGTTTTGTCGGTTTGTGCTTAACATTTCACTTATTAATAAGCTGACAGCTAACCTAAAGGCACTTAAAAAAAATATAACCTTATACAGTATTGAGTTGGCGTAGGTAAGGGGGATATATTCCCCCTTGACTCCACCTATATGAATTTTGATAGAGAGTATTTTCACAAGAAAAGAATTAAGTTATATTTGGAAGCATATAATTGTTGTTCAAAGATAAAATTAATTGTAAAGTTGGTAATAGCACTCCCATCCCAATATAATTGTTAGTTTATTCTAAATAGATAAAGGGTCGTATTGTACGGTACATTCTTCGTTTTAGTTTCACAATTAGGTGAATGTAATAAATATTTTTAAGGATAACCAATACAATAAAAATGCAACAACTGGAAAAAGCATACCAAACGCTTATACAACATATTTCTTTGATAATCATATCGAAAGCGCAGGTAAAAAAAAGGAAGATTTCAAAGCAGTAATGAAGAAAATAGTAATTCATGTTACTGATAGATTCAACAAGGATAGAACGGAGAAAAATTTTTAAATATAAAATATTTCGCAACTATGGTTGAAGCTGATATTTTATATTTCGAGAAGAAATAACTTTAACAGACATTAGATATGAATTAAACATGGTTGTTGCATTAGATACGAATGAAACATACATGTAATTACGTTAGATATGAATGAAAAATGAAAAAATCACCAAACTGGGATAGTTTTGTGCTATTCGAAGATACAGAGCAATGTAAGATCTAATGTGATCTTTCAGGTCTTGAGGGGTGAAGATAAGCTTTTAGTAAACTATTTAATAACTTTTGACTCCGGCTTGTCACGATTATGTGAGTGCAACGCTTGTTAAAATCGACTCGAACCCGCGACCTGGAAGATGCTGGCCTAATGCCTCAGAACACACGAATACCTCGGTAAGCTATAAGGAGAGAAGAGTCTAACCATTAAAATCAAATTATTGAAATCTGCAATCAAGTTTCAATTAAGGAATTTGTTGCCTGACTAAAAAAATGTTTTTCTGCATTAGAGGATGAAACTTAATCACTCCAGGAAATATGGAAAAGCTCTCCTTTACTGGTAGCTACGTCAATGACGAGTATGTAATTTTTTTAAAAAAAGGAAGTTTGTTCACTTGGCGTGGCAACAACCTGGCAGATTTTTCCCTAACATGTGGTGGTGGAAGGAGAGTTGTGAAGAAACAGCGTCGGGATTTAACAAAAACAATTTATCAAATCTGATAAATTTTGGTGTTAATTATGAGTTCGGATACAAATATGGTGGTGAAAGCAGTTTCTTAAAAAAAATTTAAATGTTCAAGACAATGCGATACAACCCTGCTGCAATTTAAATGCATTGTGCAATGGAATGTGGAGGTATTTAAGATAATTCATATTCGACTGATATTGAACTATTGATTTTTTATTTATTTATTTACGGTCCTTAGGCATTAAAGCCTCGGGCCTGAATAGGGGAGGGAAAAGGATGGGGAAAGGTATCGACCAGGGCCCAAGTTGAAGGTGCCATCCAGGTATTTGCCTGCTGCGAGTGAGGAAAAATCTTGGAAAAACCTCAGTCAGGATGGTCGGCCGTTAGGATTGAGCCCACGATTTCCCTAATACTACGCCAACTGAGCTATGGCGGCTCGGTACCGGTATTGAACTGTTGAGTAACAATTGAAACACTTGTTTTTTATATCTGCTTACCGCTTACGGAGAGCACATTATTGTGGGATTGTGAAGAGTGCAAATATAATACCTAGAGCAGGCGTGGCCAACATCTTTCTATACATGATAAGTGGTAGCAACATGGGCTGCCATTATACTTAATTAAAATAATTAGTTTTTCAATCAGAAAGTGTGAGGTCGAAACAAATAGCTAAAATGAAAATACGTATAATTTAATATAGTTTTCATCTTCCCGCGGGACGCACAAAATTACATGGCGGGTCGCATGCGACCTGCGGGTAAGCCGTTGGCCATACCTGAGTCCTAGAGCATAAAGAAATTACTAAGTATGATAAGACAGATATAAAAGTATAATTCATTATTTTAAAGAATTTGCTTAATATGTGTTCGAACAAATAATCAAAATTTCCTTATCGAACAATGTCACAAGGTCAGATTCAGGACTTAATGAATTCAATGCATTTCTAATGTCTTCCCTATTTTTATTCGATTGAATACGTTTCGATTAACCGTTGTACAGAGATTTACGAAAGAAACACCTTCATTTAGTAGAGAAGCTGTGAACAATACCAAAGATGCTGTTATAAAGTTTAAAAGAACCAAAGAAAATCAGAAAGAAGACAAAACAAGTTGCAGTAAATGAGACTATGGAAGAATCTCTGAAAATATCTACAAAAATCCAAGAAATGGGATCCAATTACAGTATAAGACAAGCTCTTTCACGCCTGTACCCAGATATTTTTTCTTCGGATGTTCAGGGATTTGGGGGAGGTTCAAAGAGGGTCTGGATATGAAAACAGATAACACATTCATAATTACGCCTAAAAGTATGCTAAGTTTACAAAACAATCGGAAACTGGGAGAGGTCCGAACCCTCTGAACTCTTCGCCTGGATACGTTACTAAGTTGTATGAAAAAATAGTCCCTTTATGTCACTGGGTCTAGAATATCAAAACTACAAAACTCAACTAACAGAAATTATAGTATATCATAAAAGTATTGTCTCAGGCTTCATGAAGACACCAAACATGAGAAAGGACCCCCCACAGTAGAAGAATTTTAATTTTCCTTTGTACATAAAATATTCTACACTAATTGAGACTTTCGAAAGCGAAACTAATAAAAATGAAATGCTCTATTCAAACTGCAATGGAAGCCTATCCGATTTCGAAACACACATCTACGTCAGAGATTATATTTTATAGTCTGAAGCGAATGGGTATAAAACTTTCAGATGTTACTGAACTAACTGGTAGTTCTAGAGGAGAAATCTGTCATCAAAGTGAGCACATAATCCTTAGTAAATATTGCTCGAGAAACTCTTCGATCTTGACAAGGTCCAACCTGAAATTTGAAATATGGCTAAATTTGTATTAAAATTTTAACTGAACTAAGCAAACTACAAGAACATAATCTATTCATGAATCTAATATTTTCCCGCACCATTGTGCTGGTCTAAAATTACAGGGGGGAAGCCCCCGAAATATTTTAAAATGTTGTTGTGTTGGGTTACATAACTGCAAATGATATGATTTTTTAAATATCCCCTCCCTTGAGAAATTCCTATCTATGCTACTGCAGTTCGCAGCACTATTCACCAGCTATAGTTGCACAATATGCGACATGTTTGTCGCCCCCTCCTCTATTTGCTTTGTAGCAACTGACTTCACTTCGTCTATTGGCTCTTCCGTTATCAAGAGTGGACAAGGTAAATTGGAATATCATATGTATTTAAAAAAATCCTACATTTTTTTTTTCGTGATTTCTTTCTCCTTTCTGTAAAACTGAACCGCGTAAATGGTAGTTCTATTTTCTGAGAAAAGTGACAGTACAAAAATATTCTATACATACATTTTTAAAAATGAAAATGTGATTCCTTGTACGTACATCTTTTTGTATTTTTTCAAATAGTTAGTATCAATAAACAAACTGAAAAGCGAATCATCATGAAAGACATATATAGCATACAAAATGATCCGAACTCTACCCCACAATGCCCCTCCAGCTTTTTTCCCTGTTATATATTTAACATATATAAAGTACATACGAGTTCCTATATCAGTCCCTGAATCAGTTGTTAATGTAAAACATTATACCATTTCGCTTACATCTGCATTGAGAGTAAATGAACTCTCTCTTTTATCTATATACCACGAAAAAAAAGAAGGATAATTCGGAACTGTGCTTGATTACGTATGTATCACCGAAACGTCGATCAAATACGCACCATCAAAATATCGCTTTTCATCTCAATATCTGTATATCTTATGCTGAAACGAGTGTGTGGTTTCATGTACCACGTCAAATATCATTACTTTAGCTTTCATCTTTAGCCAGCGCCCCCTCCACTAATGCCTCTCACCCTCACAGGGTCATAAAAATGACGTAGGCAACCACAGGCGCCCGTTACAGAATTCACTACCTTAGTTTCTATTTCTCATCCCCGACACTGATTAATTCTTTTGATACGTTACCATTGCTTGTGTATAGTTTTCGTTTCTTTTCTATATTACATGTTAGTCTTTCCCATATATTATGTCTATATTTCATAAATGTTGTTGTAACAATTTTCTTTCTATGATTGCGTGGTTGGTTGAGGCCAAACGTTTTACTGTAGTGAAGATTAAGCAAAATAATAATTAAGGATGATGAGGATGCAAAAAATAATTAATTGTACAATTATTACTATTGGAATTGACACCAACAAATAATTATAAATACTTTTTTAAAGACATACTTCTCTTAAACAATTCGAATTAAACAGTGAAAAATAATTTTGATTATGCATGACTAAAATGAAAAACAGGGGGCTATCTCTCATATACAGTCATTTTATGTTCTTAAATTGGCGCATCCCATGTTTTCTTTTTTTAGTCATGCATAAACAAAATTATTTTTCACTGTTTAATTCGAATTATTTAAGAAAAGTATAACTTTAAAAAGTTTTTATTATTTTTTTTTTTTTGCTCGAGTTATTTCGGTGTTCGGATTTTGTGACCCAAGTCCTGAAGTGTTCTGCAACCAGTCAAACTCAAGATCACTGCAGGCTAGTATTTATTTTAGGATAAAGAAGTTCATATTAAAAATATATATACTTTTAAAATATGTAAAGAAAAGAATAAATTTAGGAGTTTTAAATTGATGTTTACTTTCATTAACATAAAGTGTAAATTAATACATAGTTTTAAGAGAAAACTGTAAAATTAATCTACTAAGCAGGATAATCTACTTCATCCTTCCATCAAAGTTCATAAGCATCAAGTGTGAAATCTGAACACATAAGTTTATAGACGAGAATATCTATTTTTTCTGTCTTTAGAAATACTAAATTTGTCTTAACAACACTTTATGAATCCATCACAACACTTTACGTATCCGTCATAACACTTTACGAATCAGTCACAACACTTTATGAATCCGTCATAATACCAGATGATAGATTCATTTACTTCAGTTCCTTTCTTTTCATTATTTCAAACACAGTGCTATGAGCTTTGTAAGCAGAGTAAATGTAATGGTTTTCTAGTTTATCTTGAGCCTGTTGAGAACTCCGTGTTGCGTAATTTCACATTCATTGCTCGATAAATTTCTTAAAAAAAACAACACATTAATCTACGTAACAAAATTTCTCTTCATCCAATAGGAGTGAAATGTGAAGTGAAGGCTATACTGTTTTAAAACTGCTCACTTTTATGCTCATTGCCACAACAATGTAAATAAGCATTACTCTTCAAGATTAGAGACAATATTAGCTTCAGATTCAAATAAATTAGGCAATCGATTCACAGGACTTATAAGTAATTAGAAGATGATGAGAAGGCTTTCCAATGAAATGATGTTAAATCTATTTGCATGATAGCTTCACTACAACGATTAACACTATCGTCCTATTCTTGAGAATTAAGATGCTTAGATAAAACAGTGTCATTATATCTCCTTGTCTATTAATTCTGCTCTACTTAATAATCATAGTGACCAAAACTGAGCAAAGGTCAACTTTAGCTAGAACTAAAGAGCTACTTATAAGTTAGTCCCTTAATGTTTCTAATAGCGGGGACTACTTTTTAGTTCTAATTACTTTTAAGTTTATTCTTCTTATTGTTGCTGTTTCTTGACATGTTCGTGCTGTTGTAATACATTTCGTCATGTAATTGAGCATATTTATGTTACAAATTTTCTTGTTCTGTTGTATGTGTAATTACGTTACGGTGCTACGTAATTACGTGAACGCCATGTTTTTACTTCTTGCGCGACAAAAACGTAACATAGAGTTTCAGACCTGCTTGGTGACATTTCCTTGAACCATCAGAAATGTTATATATTTGAATTATTTATGGTTAGCTTAATTTTAGAGAGGGAGCTCCAGTTATAATTTAATCTAATTTGATTTAATTTAGCCGGCTACCTAAAGTAGACACACTTCATACTTTTATAGTTCAATATTTGTTCTCTTTTTATAGATATTATTCAGAATTCATATGAAATTACTTGATTACCTAACTAATGGATTTGACCTGGTACTTTTTCTTAAATAACGCAATAGCACACAAACGCATACAAGGCTCGTAAGTATTTGTTTAAAATTGTATTTGTTTGTATGGAGCTGACATGTAGCTGTGGCTTCAGACGTATGATAGATGACGTCGCACGGCGAGCACTCTTTCGGAGACAATGATGCGAAAGTTAACGGCTAGGCCCTTTAACATTCACCTGGGGAAATTGAGCAGAACTTTGAAAAACTTCAGTCAGCATGACTGACAACAGAACTCGAATCTGCCTATCTCCCCATTAACGATCCGAATTCCGTAATGTTAATTATTGGACCATGGTAACTCGACACAAATACTAAGCTTCAAGCTTTCGATAAAAAAAAATATGTTGATTTATTGCAAAATAACAAGACAAAAATGAACATTTTTCCATTTTGAATCTAACGACCAGGCTTCGACTTCATTTCCAAATACAACCGCCATTTTGAATTTAAAGGGCGAAACTGCTGGCCAACATCTTTATCAGTTCTCTCTTCAACATGTATGTTATAGCTCAAGAGCGTCAACAGTGAACATCACGAATAAAATCAGAAATACTGAAATTAATAAATATTCACATCAAATTAAAGGAGTATTTAAAATACCTTTGGACATAATTTTTCTGTAATATTCATATAACGCTGTTGCTACACACATTTTCATTCTCGAACAGTAAATGACGGCTCAGATAACGCTGTAATGATCGACGAAGAACATAAAAAAAATTCACATTGAGTAAATTAATTAACTACCTTCATTCCGGCAACCTACGCACGAAACAAAAAAAAAGAAAGAAAGAAAGGAAAACGGTTGCTAAGTAGCAAGTGAATACAGGCCGGGAGTAGAGGGAAGAGGTGGCAGTCATCAATAAACCTTTATGTGCTTATTGATCAAGCTGACCGACCCTTCCAACTTTATATGGTTGTACGTACATGCGTCATTAGGCCAATAGGTTAGTGTTCTAAAACAAGAAGTGTGCACGTACAGTGGAAAGCGTAACAGAATAAATTTAATACATATATATGTGTCCCCAGTGGATACCTGACCTCGCTCGTTGGTGTAATAAATAGTGCCCAGATTTCGATTTCCTGTGCAAAAACAATTGGCTTAAACTGAATAAAAGTTGTAAAACCAGTCCTTAGAAGTTTAGTATCATTTCCATCCGATGGGAGGCAATGATAAAACCACCGCCAATTCACCTTGGCCAGGGACCTTTGAGAAATAAAGTTGCCAACCGGGCAGAATACTAATCATGTCATATATAGACAGATAGATAGAAAGAGAGGGGGAATGAGTGGAAGGGATGGAGAGAGAGAGAGACTATCAGATTGTTTCATAAGTACAAGGCAATATTTCAGTAATGAATTCTCTATAATACAACAATGAAAATAAATTATGTCCATCTTTGTCCGAAAAATGCTTGAGTTTGGACCTAAAGTAGCCAAAGGTGAGCGAGTCATCATCGCAGACGACGCAAAATATTTACTATCAATGAAGTAAATTGTGTCGGCTGAACAAATGACAATCAAAGTTGTGGCCAATAAATACACTTGAGTAACGTTTATGATTTAGAAGTACATCTGTCAGGATATTTATAGCTTGTCTGCCGCTCACCGTCAATTCGTATCACGATAAAATGTTTTGGAAACAATTCGAATTGATTGGCCATCATAGTTAGTCAGTATTAATCTAGATACTACGTCATTTGTAACGATGCTACGTTAAATTTGTAACCTCTGGCTCCGAAAATGTATATACTTTATACTTCATATTCAAATTTATCTTTGGCCGTGTCCAAAAGCTACATAGTGCGTACTTCAAGTGTATATACTTCAAAGTAAGTGGCGTCACAAGTTTGGTCCAAAAGCGCCAGGTTCGCAAGCGCACGAGTACATAGTTCGAAGTGCGCGAAGATGCAGTCTTGCGTACTAGGTCTTGTGCACTTATGATGTCACACCAGTGATTTATCCATACACCCCAGCACTCCCCCAACACCCCCCTCAAATGTTTCTGTCACCCCCCCGCACATAAATATGTTGAACACCTCCCCCCGTATGGGGGTGTACTTTGGAAATCAGTGGTGTGACACATGGAACACAAATTAAAAGTCATCTCTTATAACAATTTTATATTTGTCTTATTCATATTATGTCACTGTCATTGAACAGTTTTAACTTTTTTCGGTCGTAGCACGGTTCCTGGTTACTATATCGTAATGATCTTTGGCACACCTTGGCTGATGAAATCCTATAGTCTTTAAGCTATATCAAGAACGTAGAGTTAGGAAGAACATAGAGAGAACATACATGCCGTCACATGAAGCCAAATTCCGGTTCATCAGCAGCCATCTTGTGTGGCTCCATTAGAGTCCCTCTATACCGAGTACTGTGAGGATTCCATTTTACAGTACGAGGATGAGTGCACCTTAGAGAGGCAATACTCGGAAAAGGGGGTCTCTAAATATGGGGCCACTCAATATGGCCGAAATGCCTCGTCCCTTCTGTCTCTTGGCTTCATTCCTCGTCCGCTCTCCAACAAAACAGCTTAAGATTCCCTCTATTTATATTCCTAACTCTATGATCAAGAACAATAGTATAACCTGAATAGGAACTACATTCAACAAATGACTTTATGTAGAGCTGTTTGTCTTAAAATTAATAAAAAAACCTGTTGGATATATTATGTGCTGTAGTGATTTAAAGTTACGCATTGTTACTCTCTATCATTTGCACGGTAAGTCTAAAAACAGCGTAATCTCAGATGCGTGAATATACTAAAACACAATACATTTGTTCAGTGGTTATACGCGGGAAAGTTGAAAACAAATTACTGAAATCCGTATACTTGTATATTGACAACGTAGAATGTGAATGTGTATGTGCTTTTTGCAGGTTTTTTTTGTATGATATTTGGTAGGGATATAGACAGATGAACTCGATTTGAAATAACTGCTGGTGAAAACAAACTTTTGTTATTATCTTAGAAAGTAAGTGATTCGTGTTACTGAAGCGTGTGAGAAACACGTTTCAAATGTCTGGAACATTTCTAGAGAATTGGTTGAACTCAAAGAGAAAAAGTAATGACTGTGGATCCAGATCAAAAGCAGCCAAACATCACCATCCACAACAGGTATGTATAATTCCGTTTGTGTGTATTTATAATTGATAATTGCGTTCCGAACATTTTTATTGTAAGCTGCTTGCAGCTCATTATGGACAAGGGTGCATCGGTAACTATGTAGAAAAGTGACCTCCACTTGAAGAGAAAGATAATTATGATCTTAAAAAAAAAACTAACGAACTTTCTTCCCATTTTGTCAGTGTTCCAGCCAGTGTAACAAAAAATTAACTTACAGCCTTGAAATAGTGGGTCTATCTTCTACACCTTTCACATGAGCTGTGTAAGTTTCAGTTTTGCGAATAGGAAAGTTTTCAAAAGAGGAGCAATGAGTTAAAAAAGCAGGTTCCTAATAGTTTTCAAGCTATTACTTCCACAGACGATCCTACCGATTACAGGTCAATTGTTTTTCATTTTTTTCTTTTTCATGTTCATTGATTAGCATTAGATTCACTAAATTTTAATTAGTTTAGGTTAGATAAGGTTCGATTAGGTCATTTGCTGTAGAATCACAAATACCAAATTCCACCTGTAAATTTTCCATTTGGTAGAACCATTTGCGGAAGTAAAACCGTTCTCAAGCTTCTTCAAATCACTGCAAGGACCATACTATAAATATACCACGTTGTGTTTCTCATGATAAATACTGAGTCAATTTAATAGCACTGACGAAAGTAACAGTAAATCCTCTTTTGTTACGTTTTGGAAAATGTAAATTCAGAGAAAAACAATCAGAAGCGTCTTATTAAGAAAAAATTTTCATGTTTGTTACGAAACAAGTATAATCAACACTGGTAACTAAAATTTGTAAATAAGATGGGTAGTGGATAGTGTTTTTAAAAAAAACGGAAAATCTGAACGTCGGAAAAAAAAGCTGGAATAGTTTTTTAAATTTTTTTCGTGCTACTTTGGAAAAGAACGTTTTTTATTATTACGGGCTCCTTGACATTTTATGATCAATGAATTAGTTAAAATGTTAGTTCATGTTCAAAACAAGTATTTAGAAAATAAAATCTGCAATGGGACTGCCTCTGACAAAGTTTTGAGGCATTGTAAGTTTTCTCGGTCTGAGCCAAAGATGCCTAAAGGCCAAAAGTGAACAGAACTTTAGTCTCATGTACAAGGGTGCTAATGAGATATATTGCATTCCAAATGTACATTATAGTTTTTGGTACATTTTTTAACGTAAGAACCTTTAATTGTATTAAACCTAAACAACAAATACATTAGGTGTGTTAAGAAGTGAGTGTTGGTGATGAAAAGGCAATAAAACATTTTTTTTTGTTTTGCCTCGTGGAATAAAAACAATTTTTCCTGCTTTGGAAAAATAAGTTTTCCTATGAATGGTAAAACAGATATTTTAACTTCAGCCTGTGTTTCATTCCTGTAAATTTGAAAAAAAAAGATGTCCTACATATTTCCGTAGTATATTAGGAGCCAAATGCGATCAGAAGAAAGTCCAGTGGTTCACATAGTTGAAGGAAAATAGGTAATATGATACATAAACATGGAAAAGTTTTTTCTTCATATCGGAAAATTTATATTTTGTAATTATTTACACCCCCCAAATGTAGAATCCTGGATAAACCACTGTGTCACACCGCGCAACTAGAATAATTTGTACTGACAAGAATGACTACGTTTGAAGGTAAAATAAAGAAAGTTGATAACAGTGTTATGTTCAGCAAAATTACAATACCGTGAACGAATTATATTGGGAGTTACTGCTTAATAGCGAAACATGTTACTACCAGTAATGTATCATAAGCTGTAATGTATATGTATACACTTGTAGAATAGTGTACTTTTTATTAGTGTGTTAAATCTGGGAGGTAGATTTATCTCGTGTCTAATTCAAGCTTTAATTGGTGATTGTAATTTTAAATTGTTCTAGAACACAAAGATTGTCCTAATGGTATATTATGAAATCAAAGTCAATTAGTATAAGGAAAAAATAAAATCTGAATGAGAGCATGAAGTGAAATGATAAATTAGTTAGTAGGCCTACATAGTAGGGAAATTCAATATAGGTTCAGCTTCATAAATATCGTGATTACAACTTCTGCATGTAGTTCACAAATTGGCAGTAACCTAACACATCATATCACAATAATTCTCCATATAAGTTACTTCTGTTACATAGTGTTGAATGTATTTTTAATGCTGTTTCTTTCCTTATTTTGGATACGTAAAATACAGAATGTGATGGAAAGTCAAGAGGTAATCTGAGTGCGTCACACGCCCTTACGCATTGTGTCCTTGTACTCACATCATTCCTTGATTTTTACATAACATTCTGCATTTTACACATCCGAAATTAGAAAAGTAACAACGTTTGAAGCATATTCAACGCAATATAACAGAAGTAGCTACTATAAAGAATTACCTACATTAAGATTCAATTAAACTAGATTCCGTGTAGAAATTCTCTATGGAGGATAACGTCTTGTGCTAAAATATTGTGCAAGGATATAAATAGACAAAAAATAGGTAACCGGCATGGCATGGCATAGACGAAAATAGCTAGCTCATGGCATGAACTGTCAAGTAGTCTCTTAGAGTGCAAGGACACGGGAAAATGTATTAGAATTTTATAAATAAAAATACATTTGTTTTACCCAGGTCCCGAAACATAATTGAGCTAAACTTGTACGTAAAATTGGAAGTTCTCATACCGCAGTCACACAGAAGAAAGTCATTACATTTTTAAATGTACATAATATTTTAAACACAAGGGTTAGTATTTATAATTTTCAAACGAATTTATAGAAAACAGCTTATTGTTTACGAACTTGATCTTTGCAACAATTGCAATCAATGTTCAAAATTCCAACTAGGTTTACTTCTGAATTCAAATATAATGTACACGGTATGTAAAGAATATAGTGGTGGTCCTAAATGTGTATTATGTACGCAGCTTCTAGTTTTACGTAGCAAGTATTGATATAAAGAGTCATTAATTAACATAACGCCACTTCAAACACTTTCAACTTTAATATCCATCCGTGAGGACTGAAATGGAGAAAAGCATCAATGGGCATGGCCTACCCGCGTGATAAGTTAATGCAACGTTAATTAATATGATGTTTAAGAGGTATACACATTTTTTGTCATCATAATGGCATTTCTTCTTTAACAGACATTTAAAGGACATTTTAAAATTATCAGTGCTGTTTGTAAACAAACATTAATAATTTAGTCCTGCATGAACATCCAGGCTAAATATTTTCTTATTTTATCCGCGATTGGCGCTGCAGTCAAGTATGCATCAAAAATCCATTTAACGAAGTACGGACTGGAAGCATGCACTAACAAGTACATATTTCGAGTTCTTTTGGACACGGCCTTAGAACCATGAAAAAATTATTCCTGAAATATTCTCACGTACTTAGAAAACATCTTAAATATAGATTTAAATCGCCCATAGAAATGAAAAATTCATAGTATGCACACAAAACACAGTTATATAGTGGTGGTGTCTTATAGTCAATAAAATTAATTTTTCAAGTAATGGCATTTATGTGCAAAGGTTTAATTCTTTAAGGTATGATAGTTTGTGATTGATTCTCCTCCTGAAACTTGAACATTCTTATTTACCACAGATCTTCTAACAGAGAGGGACGAAACTAGACTTAACGCGAGTGGCAGAAAAGAGAAGAAAAGGATAACACTTGTTGTTGCCAAATGCAAATGAACTACTACCCAGGAGGAAAATATAGCTCTCGAGAAACGAATAACTAGAATTCTGAATTTGCAAATTAGTGCAATTACTTTCGGCTAGTAAAGAGAATAAGAACAGAAAAAACTTCTTGAAATATTTATCAGGAGTATGATAGGAATGGTATAATTGTTTATAGCATGGCTCTTGCCCGCGAGTGGTACTTACAAAGCAGATAAACCCGTTTTTCATGTTTTTTTTAAATATCTTGTTTAATCATGGCAGACATGAAAAAGAAAAGTGTTTCTTTTTTTAATAAAGTAGAGAAAAGATATATGGAAAAGACGAACAAGTTTACAAATAGACCAATTTTATATTCTTCGTGTCCACTCAAGGAATGAAAATTTGTCTGTAGCTTCGATCCTGAAATGGTCATTCATTTCTCAGTGTCAAAATATTCTCCTTTCCATTGTTTTTGAAGCGTACGTACGTACATTCAGCCATTGCTTGCTTTTGGTAACTGTCAACAGAAGTATTCAAACTTCGACCACCCCGTTTGGAGTAAACAAAAGCGATGGAAGCCACAGACATGATAAATGGGCTACAGAATGCTTCTTCAAACTGAGAACTTCTATCTCTTCAGGAAATAACTCAATTTGAATATAAAATTAGGCGGAAATGTATTTAAAATATAACAAGGACTGACTTAGGAATGTGTGGTAGAATGAGCTATGCAGTTTGAAACCTTCAAAAGACAAGCGACTGAAAACAAACTAGGATTCGTTTAATTTTTTACCTCACAAATACCTTGTCTTCATCCCTAGTCGACAATAGTAAATTTGTATATCTGACCAAAGAGACAACCTTATTCACTCCGGTAGTAATAAATTATTATTATAAGCACAACCTGCTATAACATTCGGTGGTAATGTTTTCATCCTTCCAAACAAATATCTAAATAATTTGCTAAGGAAGACTGTTGGAGGCTTAAATAATAAATAGTTTTTTTTTTTTTTTTTACTTGTTTTTTACAGTGAATACGGAAAAGTTTCGTTAAGAAGTTTTGTTGTGAAATTCAAGATTAATCCTTTAGAACCTACTTAAATCCTTGTAAATGTCGTCTTACTTTTTTAACTTAAGTACACACCAAGGGCCAAAGCACAATGGAAAGTAACCTAAAAGAATTTGAATATATTTAAAATTACCCTGGGTATAGTCTTTCTCCGTTGTAACAGTAGTGTTGTCTTGGATTCTGAATGATTCAGCTACTGTTTCTCGAAGTGTAATTCACAGAGGGCCAGCGGCTCACACCTTTGTTCGAGGTGTTCCGCGGATACACCTTAGAAAGTATAAAATAATTTTCCGATGAGCAGAAATGTGGTTGCAGAAAAGTTAAAAAAAAAACACCGTTTCTTTGCAATTTGGTCAAATACATTTTATAGATATCATAAGATTATTTCATGACAACATTAATCACTGTACGAAGCCATCAATATATACATGCGTGCAGAAAAAAAACGATGAATTCCTGACATACACAAAAAAGTACTCTTTATCATTTGTCGATTATCCGCTTCGTTATCAGATAACATGGTTTTCAACTAGAAGTCCGAAATTGACTCCTTAAAATAATAAATAAAATTCATATTTTATTAATAAATGAGAAACGTTACATTATAGTAAAATTTTCGTTTCTAGAAGTTGATTTGTATCAATACGCTTTATTATGTTATTGCCAATGTCAACCTGGATATTACGAGTTAAAATGTAAGTTATTGGGTTGTTCATGTTGCAAACCTAGTATATTTTTTCAAAAATATCCTTTCGTCGGTTTAGTGATTATTTAGTATCACCTAGTGATGATAAACATTATATGAGAAAGTACAGAACACAGTGTTGCAAACCATGAATATTATACAGTATCAGGTTACACTTGGAAAATATCGATCCGGAAAGTTTCTGGATTTACTTCTTTAAGCAAAGCAGCATACTTCTGAAGACCGTACCGTTTTCTCGAAGACTTCACAAACGGACGAGAAACTTTCGACATGTTTACGAGCTTTCATTATGGCTTTCGGAGTGGAGAAGGGACATAGGCAAGCGCATGTTCTACACTATCAGATGGAGTCAAGATGTAAGATCAAAGAATCAACATTTAGCTCTGTGTGAAGATATGCAAAATTGTCTGTGAGATGTGGCAATCGTTACAAGTTGAATGACATAGGCGGTTCTGAGAGCGGAGAATGGATGTTGATGACAATACAAAATCTGGAAGACAGTGAACGTGAGCAATACGGAAGCTATTGTGAGAAAAGTGCAGGAGGGTTTGACCCAAAACCAATGGAACAATGAAAAGGAGGACATTTCAGGAACGCTATCCTATTTCATCGCAACAAAATACCTGCAAAAACGAAAACTCAACGCAAATATATATATATATATATATATATATATATATATATATATATATA
>JAGDQP010003651.1:48509-59119 GCA_022664845.1 Lepisma saccharinum
ATATATATATATATATATAATACACAGCCATATTCAATCCACTACTGGATGAGGTCTCTCCCGGAGGGAGGAGGTGGTCTACTGCTCCCACGCTGACCAGACAGGTTGGGAGAGGAGAGCCGAAGCCCTCAACTGTGATCGCTACCTCTTTATTGAGGTAGCTCCCCAATTGGCCTCACGACGCTGGGTGAACGCCGCACAGGCAACACCATCTGGAGTGCTGAAACGGTCACCCATCCAAACTCTTATATATAATTGGCACCTTATCTTTGAGTGTCAAAATTTACACCGATCTTCTGGAACCTGTCTGTAATGACTGATTTGTTACCCTCAGACTTTTTCACTCCCTCGTCTCAAACGGTTCATGAGAGGCAGATATTTCGACATTGTGAAGACATGAAACGGCAGTCACACGCGACTTAACTACATGACGGAAGAGAAGCTCCGCAGCTACTTTAAGGAATCATTGCACCATTAAGCAAGGAATCTATTTTGAAGACATAACCTAGTTTCATTTGTTTTCCATTAACGAGAAATGCCAGTCCAAGAACTTTTGAGACAAAGATTGTACTTTCAGCTTTGAATGAGAAAGACGAAATAATCATAATTAAACACTTAAGAAATAGTTTTCTCGCTGTGTTTACTTTTTGGATGTGTTGTTATGGCGGATTACACTAAGGCGTATTTTGTAAACGTGACCTTCACATCTATGCATTAGTTTAATTCAATCAGTCCTAGTCTATGTTTCTATGTTGTCTACAAGTAGATAGTCTTCATTGTGTCAAATTTAATTCCTAACCTAAATTCTCTCGAATTATGTCTCATTTCATTAGCTACAATTTGTAAACAAATATTTATTTCTAGAATATGTTCATTCTTGGAAATATCACTTTTTTCTTCATTTTATACAGCCCCTCCTATATTCCTCATTTTATAAAAATAACTTCTAAATATTATGTTTGTCTCTTGTACTCCCAGTTTCTCAAGTTTAGTTTCTAACATATTTTTTTTCTGTCTTCCCAACTACCATACATTTTCTTCAAACGAAATACAACTCTACAGATCAGACCTTCATTTCCTCAAGTTCAATTCTTAAACAAATTTTATTTCTCTCTTGTATTACATTCCTCATTTTCTCAACTACAATTTCTAAACCAAAAAATGTTTTCAAGTTCAAATTTCTTATAGGAAGGTAATGTTTCTCCTGCATTGTATTTCTCATTTTTCAAGTACAATTTCTAAACCAAATAAATATTTACCTCTTAAATACGTCTTCAAGTTCATTTCCTTTAACAACTTTATTTTCCTCTTCCATTATATTCCTCATTTTTGACATACAATATCTAAAACGAATGTATATCAGTAAAATATTTTCTCATGTTCGAATTTTATTTTCCTCTTAAATTTCATTCATAATTTTCTCAACAACAATTCCTTAACAAATCTTACTTATAATTTAGTTCATGTTTGTTATCTTCTCTGTATTTTTAGCATGATATTTTTTTAATGTAACCATCTGAATCAAGATATTAAAATAAAATACTTATCGCATTTGTTTGTTCATGGCATGTTACTGCTCCGTGTGTGTTTCTATTTAATTTTGCGCAGAAAAAGGATATTGGGAAAACTTTTATCTACGATGTTGCCAAGGTGATTTACGGAGAGAACTAAAGCAATTTGACGCTTGAACGAGAGGAGGTTCTCGCTTGAAAAGTTGATGTAAAACCGGACGATAACATTTTACAGTTTATAGCTACCTATCTGACGGTAGCTTTTGCTAATTTTTTTTTTTTTAGCTAAACAAATATTCAGAGAGGGAGAAAATTTACTGAGGCGAATTTATGAATCTATCAACACATTCTGCCACGATAAAAATAAGAATATCGTCACCGTGGTATAGCATCACATACTTTAATAATGATATTACCAGGAATCGTCTGTTTTGGTATCGTGTTTATACCACTTACCATTTAGATACATTTACGCATAACTCCTTATACAGAGTAAACAGATTAATACTTTTTAAAGTCATATTACATTTTTATCATTACAGTTAGTTCTCTAGATACATTCCCATTGACTATATTCAGTGTTAGTTTCATGTTTTGGATTAGAAAAAGAACTTCAACACTTTTGATTTTAATTTCTTTAATAGTTTATTCTTCTTTTTGAGGTTACGTGTGGCTCCAAGAAATTTTGTTTTAGCCCTGGTAACGGTTTTTTCTATTAGTAAACTGTAAATGCTCTTTTAGAACTCTGTAAACATGTTATCATGAAGTACCCGGCTACTTACATCCAGTGTTATAGTACCAGAATTTTCACAATGCATACCTTGCGCTTTTTTTTAAGTTATGAATCTTTAAGCGGATACTACACTATAAAAATGACTTTGTTAATTAAATACTTTTCGGTGTCCCAGGGCGACCACCACATTGTCTTGTGTTAAATCAGTACAACAAACGTCCATTAAATAAGAACGAAATAATTTAATTTCTACAACAAAAACTCAAAATTCTTTCCAGTGAGGCAATAATTTACTTGTAGCTATAGCTTTCTTTTTAAAAGAAAATCGGGGAAAATGCTATTTTTTTGGGGGGGGAATGAAACATGAGCTTTTTCCCCTCCCCCCCAATACCCCACTACGATATACTTTGATTGCACCCAAATTATTCTGTCACGTAATGTAACGTATTCGTACTGACACAGACTAAAATATTTAGTTATACTTGTGATCTGTGATGAGCAATAAATCTCTAGTCTTAAATCAGTGATAGGAATTCCAGACATATTCGAAGGAATTAGAATACTCGTAGGAGTCACTTCCAACGGCCATTTTTTGCCTCGCAATTGTCATATTTACATGAAACACAGAAGGATTTGTACATACAATAATTTGCTTGTAAGTAAAGCTCTTTATAAAAAAAAATGGAAAACTGATATTAAAAAAAACTTTGAGCTTATGCCCCCTACTACGAAATACTTTGACTGCATTTTTTTTGGTAATGCAATGCAACATGTTTGTATTGACAAACAGTAAAATACTTAGTTTTACTTGTGTTCTGTGGTTACTAATAAATATTCAAACAGAAATGAGGCGCATCGAAATATCTAGCCCTCTAACTCCAACAAGGTAATTACAGCTGAACGTCTGTCCATGATCAGCATTGCTCTGAGCTGTGAGCAACAAAGAAACAAATAACAGCAGGTAACTGGCATGCGATTGGTTAAATGCAGGGCATGTCCCTTGTGGGAAACGATTTGGTTAACATTCGCGCAAGGCATATGATAATAATAATAATAATAATAGTTTTCCTAAATGAATTTTCATAAATAAGGAAAGCTGTTTTAATAAACAAAGTTAACTGTTATACAACCTTTACACGTAGAAAATATACATTCTGGAGTTAGACCCTACACGTAGAAAAAGCATCGACAGACTTGCTCTGTTAAGAAAACAACAGACGGAAATAAATCCAATTTAATCTTCCTTATCTAAAATCACTAACGTATAAAATGGTCAACTTAGCGTGACTCAATCTGCTGGTGTTTTAATAAGACAAATCTTGGCAACATTTCTCTAGTTGTAAAAGTAGCTCATGGCCAAAATCTTTGCTTTCTAAACCAACACTACACGAACGTGGGTTCGAATCCTGGTCAGGTCAAGTATCTTTCCTACTAGTTAATAAGACAATAATAACTTCTCTTCATCAGATAACATTGGAACAAAAATCAAAAAGGAAAAATCGAAATAACATAACACATTTCAACATATAGAAACATTTATATACTGATTATAGAGAAGAAATTAACTCTATCATCAGCTACAGGTCTAACCCATTGTTTACACTACGATTTGGTAATCAAGACAGGGTCTCTACATCTATCACAAACTTCATACATATGCAGCAATATTATGATAAATGGGATAAATGTCTAATTCATTTATTCAGACGGTTCTCGTTCAGCTTCAGGTACAGCTATTTACGATCTGAAAAATAAGTATCAGAAGTTAATAAGATTACCTCATTTTGCCTCTATATTTACAGCTGAAGTTTATGGCATATATCTTGCAGCAAAACATGCTCTAACCTTAAAAGACACAAATATCCTTATATTAACTGACTCTCAAGCTTTAAACTCTTCAGAAAAGAAGCTTTCTAACATCTCTCCTCATATAATCAACACACTATGTACTGAACATGCTAGTTGAACAAAGACGCACATACATACATACAACTTTTATGGAAGGGCATTATTTTTCAAAACATTACAATCATACATATCCACTCGCAAAAAATGCCACCAGAATTACCAATATAACTCAAATTCTTCTTCTTTGGACCGATTTATTAGAAAGAGTAAAAAATTATTCACAAATATTACATAAACTGGGCACAAGATAAACTGTCTTTTCTACCCAAATCAATAAGCCTCGCATTCATCTTGAAAAACATAAACCATGGTTTTACAGATCTAAATCATGTCGTCAAGTTATAGTTCTCATCAATAGACTACGTTCACAACACATAATGACCAACGCTCATGTATTCAGAATTAATCTTGCAGATTCTCAAACCTGTGTCTGTTTAAATGATAACTCTTTAGCAAATGACAATAATCTCTTCTTTGAATGTAAAAAAATTCAGTTTAGAACGTAAAAATCTTTTTACTTCTCTTAAAAAAGCAAAACTTCCCTCTCCATATATTCATTCGTTGTTAGCTTATCCACAAAGTCAAATAGGCTATTTTATTAAGTTTCAAAGTCATTTCATTAAGTTTCCTGAGAAAAAATAACTGTCAGCTGTAGCGATTTCTTTTCTTTCTTTGCACACCGTCTTATCTCTTAAGAATATGACAGTTTTCTCCAAATCAATTTGATATAACATATAAATTATTTTAATATTTGACTAGTAGGATCTCTTCCAGCAGATGCAATATAAATTTTCACGTCAAAGAAGAAATAATTCAACTAACCATAGTGAAAAATATCATCGAATCAGTTCTTCATTATTCATTCTATCAAGAAAATTTGTTTTAAAAGGGAATAAACTGAATTATAATTATGAACAACATAACAGTGTGATCATTTACACAAAGTGTGATTTATATTATTTTTCACGAAGGATTTTAACACTTAATGAAGGCATAGTAAAAAAATAGCTAAGTGTAAGCACTCCAACTATCTCAAAATATTAGAAACAATTATTGAGCACAATAATGAGTTAATACGGGCAAAGAAGATACTTAGTAAGGAGACTTTTCTTCGCTAGAGGAATCTTGAAGCTCTATCACAGAAACTGAAACTGAAATAGACATTAAAATAAAACATGTAATGAACAGGTTTTAAAGTCTTATCAACTGTCTACTCTGAAAGTCTAAATTCTCCTGGTTTTGAATTAATAGGAGCAGCATTAGAATGTCGTCCAATTAGTCATCCTTAGATCACATCCTGTAAATCTCCATTGGTTCGTATCTCTGCACATTAAAAAAGCAGAGAAGTGATCAAAATATGGCTCAGCTTAGATATGCAAACGGTGAAAGTAAAGTGTACTTTATGTTACAGTGTAGAAGACCGATGTTATCAAACGAAGTGAACAAAATATGGAACAAATGTGTATAAGAAGTAGTTGTTAAATAAAACAGAGCACACAAGGCGAGTGAAAATTCATCTTCAGATACATGATACATTCGCGCAACATCTTATTCATGTTTTCTATACTTTTTGTACACGAAACTAAAATAATTCAGATACAGATGATTATCAGAATAATGGAAACACCTGAACGAAAGTGCAACTTACCAGATTAATATGGTGTCGGGCCACCTTTCGCCTTCAGAACAGCCTTGATGCGACGTGGGATGGAGGCATAGAGGTCGTGAATGGTAGCAAGTGGAATATTACACCATTCCTCGTGCAGGGCATCGGCCAGTTCTGTGAGAGAGGATGGAGGTGGAAATCGTCGCCGGAGTCGTGTTTCCAAGATGGACCACAGATGTTCAATTATGTTGAGATCTGGGGATTGGGCGGGCCAGGGGAGGTGTTGAACTTCATCCCGATGTTCCTCAAACCACGCTGCAACAACTCCAGCTGTGTGGATGGGTGCATTATCATCCTGGAATATGGCGTCATTGTCCGGGAACAACATCCGGACCATAGGATGCAAGTGGTCTCCTAAAATTGCGACATAATCGTTGGCAGTGATGCGTCCGCGAAGTGTGACCACAGGACCCAATGAAAACCATGATATTGCGGCCCACAGCATCACCGTGCCGCCGCCATGTTTCACAGTTGGGCGGAGACACTGCAGATCATACGCTTCTTTGGGCGTTCTCCACACATAAACACGGCCCGTGGTTTGGAATAGGGTGAATGGTGACTCATCCGACCATACCACACGTTTCCAGTCGTCAGCGGTCCAAGTTGCATGGTCGCGGCACCATTTGCGGCGTGCTAAAGCGTTCTGGTCCCTGATGAGAGGTTTGGCCCGTGCAACACGACCCCGTAAGTTCATGTCATGTAATTCGCGGCGGACTGTGATTGTCGAAACAGGTTGGGGGAGGTGCTGATTGAGTTCCTCCGTCACTTGCGCCGCAGTGGCACGACGGTTCCGCGTGACAATGAGCTTTAATACCCGGCGTGCCCTGTCACTGATGATTTTCTTCCGCCCACTGTTCCGCTTCCCCGTTGTGTTTTTCCCGTGTGTTGTGTAGGCCGTCATCACCTTCGACACTGTCCCTGGCGACACACCTAACACACTAGCCACTGCCGTCACACTCACTCCACATAACCGCGCACCAACAATTTGCCCTCTTTGAAACTCTGAGAGGTCTCCCATTTTACACTACCTCCGTCTGCTGCAGCCACTGCACACTCCTGTTCCACGACGCCTGACGTAGTATGGAGACCGACCTAACACACCACCACCAGCAGTCCGGCGCTGCGGTCGCCACGACACCACTGCCAACCCATACATCTGACGTGTTTCCAACTACAGGTGTTTCCATTATTCTGATAAGCATCTGTATATACAAAAATGTGTTAAAAAAGTATATAGTTTAAGTGCGTCGGTTACGCTTGTAACCTCAATTAAACGACGGTTTTACTCACGTAAGTAAATATTAACAAGGTAAGTAGTCTTTAATATCATTACCTAATAAGTTGGAATAAGAGATAAAAAGGTAAGCCTTATCCACTCAAAGTTTAAGAAAGAATTCGATAGAGTTGATCCCAGGTAGAGGTAATCGGAAGTGCGAAGTCTGTTCCGGAATTCGGATTTACCTCGATTCCGACTTTCAAAATTCCTAAGTTCCGACATTCCGGAATCCTGATTTCCGTTCGGAAATATTCGGAAATTCCCAACACGCCTAGTTCTAAAGCACGTCAATAACAGAAAACAGACCGAGCGGCCATATAGCTTAATTTGTAAAACGTTGGCTTCGAATTCGAAAGTTTCTGGGTTTGACAGCAGCAGCTTACAATTTTAAGTTGTTTCTCATCAGTCACACAAGGAAAATGCTGGGATGTTACCTTCAATTTAGGCCCTGGCCAACTCCTTTCCGCATCATTTCCTTTACCATATCCCAGTCTGATCCATATATGTCCAACAGACAAATTCAATTCAGCTAAACAAAAAATTTAGTTCTGCTTTCATTCTCATTAAATTCTTTTTGTTGTATTTACAAAAACCGTAGACATTCTGAGACACGCAAAGGATTTGTGCTTAGGAGTCCTTCGAAGCTCAAGTCCTGTGACTTTCTCTATTACTCCTATTACTTATTATTGTTCACTCCAGTTATAATACCTGGCGATTGTACATAGTTTTAACGAAGCTTAGATAATATTTAAAGGACACAGCGATGATTGTGTTAACGCAAGTTACAGAAATCAACACTAGGGGGCCTCCAAGGTTCAAATCCCGCTCAAGCCATTCGTTCCAAGGTCATTTTCTTGCATTTCACCAGTTATATTAAACCAATGTCGGAATGATACATTGAATTGAGTCCAGAATCGTTACTTTCCCCTTCCTTCTTCTATGCGCAATGCTACTACTATCAAGGAACCCTCAGAGTCGTAGCGATTATTAGTAGAATCGTAGCGCTCACTTGTTTGTTATTATTATCGTGGAACGTTTGTTTCTTAAATATTGCTTGATAAAATTATTTCCGATTGCTTTTCTGCACTTTATTTGATATAAATTTTATCTATTTATACATCTCTTTAGAAAAAGGACAGAAATTGGTTTCAGAAAGTAGCTGAACAAATTTCAATGTCTCCTTTGACTGTGCATATAGAAAATAGGGAACAAAAATAGGGGTGGTGGTTCTTTGTTTGCATGTCTATCTCTCTATATACGAATGAATGTATGTGGTTTCCACGCTGCCTCCCAAGAGGGGTTAAAATCTTCCCCACGTGATTTTTATCCCCCAGCACATGGGGAGAGAGATCGATAGACGTAGCGTATAAACTTGGCAACATAGCAAACGGATCGTTCACCTCGACCCAGGAACAAGGTTCACATGGTAGGAATATTCGTTTTGTTACTTGCGCGGGCGCATCACTAATATAATTCTGCCTGCATGGCTGCGTGTATGTGTCTGTGTGTGTGTGTATGTACAACTAGGAAGTGTGAAAGAAATTTCACGGCCTTGCAATCGGAGTACTGGGTGAGAAAGAGAAAACAGAGGGTGAACACGGGGTGGGGAATAAAAAATATAAGGGATGAAAATTCCTGGAAGTAATTATTTGTGGTGGGCCATACTTAAACAACCACAAGGAAAGAGATGACTGGTTAGTTTTATTGCTGTGCTAGCCCACGTTAAATTACCTAAGTCAATATGCTAATAATAACATTTATCAGTACCTACATCATAAATATAAAAAATAACTATATAGACATGAAAATGATCTACCTCGTACAGCTGATTTGAGATCCAACGACTTGGAAACAGACTAGAACTGCGGTGTGTTCAAAATGGTCAACCAGCTGTGCACAAAGCTTGCAGACGTGTCTAAGGTTAAGATATCGTTTTCCCGGCTAGTGCATATTCGCATCAAAGCATTATCTTCAGGTTCATAACACATACCTTCATACATACCAAAAAGAAAAAAAGAAAAAGAAAGGAAACAAACAGACGTGAACAAGGACTTGTTTCAATAACACAAATTTAGAAAAGAACTTTTCCGAGTGGGAGCAGGAGTATGCGAGTACTTCGAAACCCATTAGGGCTGTGCAATTTCCGAATTTTGATAACGATAACATCGATATCGCTAACTAATCGAAAATCAAACGATATATGGAATTACTAAAAATACCATATAGAAATGTCGTTAAAATCGTATATCGCTTATATAAAAAAAAATCGTTGGAAAACGAATATCGTTCATATCGAAAAATCGTTACAACCTAATATTGTCCGTATCAAATAATCGTTGGAAATCGAATATTGTTCATATCAAAGAATCGTTGGAAACTGAATATCATTCATATCGAAAATCGTGAAAACTGTATATTATTCATATCGAAAATCGTGAAAACGGAATATCATTCATATCGATAATCGTGAAACTGAATATAATTCATATCGAAAAATCAGAAATCGAATATCGTTTATGTCGAAAAATCATAGAAATTCGATACAATCAAAAAGAACTGTTGGAAATAGAATATGTTCATATCGAAAAATCGTTGGGAATCGAATATCATTCATATCGAAAAATCGTTGCAAATCGGCTATTTTTCAAATAAAAAAATCGTAGAAATTGAGTATCTTTTATGTCAAAAATTCATAGAAATCTAGTATTGTTTATATCGAAAAATGGTTGGAAATCTGATATTGTTCATATCGCAAAATCTTTGTAAATTGAATTTTGTTAATATCGACAAATCGTTGAAAATCGAATATCGATCAAAAAATTGTTCCATATCGATTTTCGATTTCTTTTTATCAACATTACGATTTTTCGAAATATCGAGTAATCTATACATTGAAAAATATATTAAGCGATATATCTAAAAATCGCACATTCCTAATCCCAATCCCAACGCTAAACCATTTCTGGCCTTTCTAAATTGAAATCTTACAAATAAACATTTTGATGCTTCAAACTGCTTTTTCGACCAAACTTGGTAGAGGAGTGAGGTACATCAGGAAACAATCAGAAAGCATGATTAAAAGTGATATCGTGCATCGGGCGCAGTGGTCAAAAGTTTTATTTATAAGAATAAGTAGGCTACATATAGTGTGATCCAAGTCGGAAAACACAAGTTTATTTGTAAAATGCTTGAAATATGTAAAATGATTTCAGAAGAGAATATATTTTCAACCAGCTTAAAATAAAATTAAGTTGACAAACTATATAATCGACGATTGAAACAATACACTATAACAAGTGGAGATATGCTTTTTGCATTATCAATTTCTTTTGCTAAATCAAGTCGCTCTTTTCAGATTAAAATTACCTAAAAATTGAGAAGTTATGTTCTACTTCATACTAAAATACAACGTATGAAACTAATGTAGCAGAATGGTAACCAGTGGGAAAAGACCAGTCGTATCATCGAGTCAATTTCCCATTTGGACCTTCAGTTCGAAAAATATGTTACTTTTCA
>JAGDQP010003651.1:59519-83263 GCA_022664845.1 Lepisma saccharinum
ACTTCTGTTAAGAGACATTATATCTGTATCATCATTTGAATTATAATATATAGAATTTTCGTCGATATGGGAAGCATCAATACATCGCAAAATCTCTGTGCAGATTTTTAAACTTATCCTCAAGCATTTGCGGAACTTGAGATATCTGCCAGCAATCTTATGCCTTCAGACATTGTTTGCAAACTTGTGTAATCTTTGGCTAATAAACATGTGACTTGAAAATAGCATCAGCGGAAAAAGTAGAGAATTTTCCTTTAAAAACGTATGCTCTAAAACTTCCTTTCCATTTTGTTGTTTCTTCTTTACACCCTTCCTCAATATTAATTCTGAACGTTTCTACGATACAAATGCTTACACTGTATAATGTTTTCGATAGCCGATGGTGATCGAGATCTTCTAGCTATTCACAAGTTGTCTTTATTTATGCGATTTATGTATCACTTTGACCCATGACTATTCCGATGACTTCTCTTACGTATTTATAATGTGCCTGTTTTCTACGTGACCAATGAAGGTATGTGTTTATAATGTTAATAAGCTTGTTTCTCAAAGTATGGAAACCAGGTTACTGACTGACTGCGTAACATCTTTAATTTATGTGAGGGTATACGTTAACAGAAAGCGTATACTTTAATTTATAGGAAGGGTATACTTTAATACAAAGTTTTCAGTATTTATAGATGATTTTTCGAATGTTATACACGGATCAGCCGTAGCTCAGTTGGTAGAGCGTTTGCTTTGCATTTGAAAGGTCATTATATTCGATCTCAACCGCCGGCTATCGTGACTTTATAAGTATTTTCGTTAGCTACACGAAGCTAATGCCGAGGTGGTACCTTCAGAACTAGACTCTGACCTACTTCCTACTCCCTTCCACTCCCCACTTCTATTCCGGTCTAACCATAGTTGCCTAAAGGACATAAATGAATCCAAATTCGAAAGTATGATTTCAACTTGGCTAACTAAAAAAATCTTTATTTAAATTGCCCTGGTATTAATCTCTGATATTATTTTTTATTGTCCTGTTTGCGTTAAGGATTTCTAGCTTTAGATCTATGCGTAACAATGTAGTTTTCAATAATATAGTGTAGGTGCTGATGTGCAATACCGATTTAGTTACTATTTCGACAATTCTCCAGACACTGTCCGTTTACAAAATTGTCTAATTTTTCCACGAGTAGCATAGTATTTAGCTACTTTCAGGTTGTAGTCTTATCATTCTTAACCATCTATTTTTCGAAACACTAGTTTTTGTGGCGACAGTCACTACCACCCGTACAACATATGATATTGCTCACTCAATAAACTGCTATCCAAGTGTAACTAAAAATTTTGTGCTTCGATACAAACTAATAAATTGCAACAGATATGTGTCGAACGTGCATGGGATTATCTTTTGATGACTTTTTTTTTGCGAATATAAGCATGGTTTATCCAATGGCGGGTCAAACTCCTGACAATTGTTGCAAATATAATTGCATGGTTGCGCTTATCCTAATGCTTTAAAACAATTGAAAATGTTCAATGTATGGTTTGAGACACATACTGTGCAGTCATAAGAAATATTTTGATGGTTATCCTTTATAATTCACACACGCGCGCAGGTTCGTGTGTCATATACCTTAATACATTTTATTTAGAATCAAATCTTAAAGCTGGGGCTTAAACGTGGGTTTCCGGTTGTCCGAATGGTTACTAAGCTCGCCAACTGTACACGATGTTCCGGTTAGTGAGGTTTATTGAGGAAAGAGATTCGGAGCCCATTTTATCAGGAACTATAGGCATCGTTCTTAAAAGATCACAAACTCTTCTAGCATTCAAACAATTCAAAATGCTGCTACAGCGGAACATCGTGTAGTTTGCTTTTCGTTAGGCAACCTTCAATACAATAATGTGTTGTGGGTTTACATAATCAACAGGGGATTTAAAATACCCTTTTTCATTAAACCTTGTATGGTTATGCCAATCTTTCTTGGTAACTTGTGTCCTGACTAGTTAAGGTAACCATTCGTCCCACTTCCGTCTCCAAGTTCCAGAAAATGTAAAATAACAATAGCAATGCCTCAACCGGGAGGAAATATTTTGCTAGCAAAAATGGGCCGCACGTACCTGACAACTATCGGCCGTGCCCGCCAAATGCCGAAGACAACAGCAGTAACGTAAAAATAGTTTTATTGAACAACTGTTGTGTCTCTCGGGCAGCAATGCTGTTGTGGAGAGAATATTATCTCTCGTGAACTCCATCTGGGCCGTAGGAAAAGTTGCAAATGAAAATGGAGCCCATTCAGACAATGTTAGTGGTAAAAACAGTTCAATATATTAGTCATGTGAAACTTTCAATGGATTCAATGGAGACTTTCAATTTGAAGAGAACCCTGAGTTACTAAAAATAATTCATTACAGTAAGAAATATCATCCGATGAATAGACGATCAATTAAGCAATTCTTTAAAAATTATTTTCTACTTTTAAAAATATGCGTTAAACTACATTTGTGCCAAATGAAGTACATAGATTATGGAATTGGAATTTAATTAAATTTTATTGAAGATCTTTCGGCTTCATGTTCAGTTTACTTGTTAATATTCCACATTTTACCTATCCCCGAAAAGAACATTAAAAATTGTAACTTTAGACAAGATATCCCAGAAAGGACAAGAAAGAGTCAAAGAAACATGAGGGAGAGGTTTGAGCAGTCCTTAGAGGTGTATTATACAGCTCTCAACTAGTAAGATACATCAGCGCTTGAACACAGGAAGATCTAATAGTTTATTCAATTGATTTGAATTCACTTAAGACCTGTACGCAAATGTGGCCCAGGCTATATTGCAATTTATGTTTGTTATGGTCGAATCTAAATGAGACAATGTTTCATGACTAATTTAAATTCGCCTTTACTTCCCAAAACTACCTAGGCAGATTTAGTTACTTGTCTTCTTAGTGTATTAGTGCAATAATATCTAACGTAATAAGGATATTAATGCTGTCAAAATAAATCCAATTTGAACAATACAATAGAGAACCAAAATTTTAATCACTCTTCTCGAGAAACCAAAGCTACCGTTAAGATTCGAAGTAACAAATAAACTTAATCTAATATGGAAACCTCATCATACAAGAGCTGGTTGTGCTCTGGATCACTTTCTGTTGTTTCAGATGAACAAAATTAGGTGAGGTATTTTCAGGCAGTATGTACAGTGTGATATTCAAATTAATAAACACTGGAAATATAGGATTACTGAGACCACTCCCTCCAGACTTTATGATTGGTCGTGTACGTGTTAGGGTATTACTCAATTTTCCGGAGGTCTACTACGGACCTAATGCACAGACATGTAAAACTTGTACAGAGGCTCTTTCATCTGGTGCCTATTCGTAATGTTTTGTTGAAATACAAGTAAAGACATTACTAAATTCAGAATTTTACGAACATCTTTTATTTATATTTCAGTTTCTTGACGTTTCTAATTTTGTATTTCCTTTTGGAATACAGTTTCACCTTCTAAATTTGTTTTGTTGTCATTTCTTTATAATTCAAAAAAATATTTTTTTTTCGCGTTATTAGCTTTCACGATTTGAAACACGCACGTTTTATGTAATGCTTTATAATATTCATAGTTTTTTCTTAACAGAAAGGATCACACTTACCTTCTTCATATGGTTAGGGATTAACAACGCTTGTGTTTATATTGTAATGACGCAACGAAGCAAGCAAACGTAATAAAGCAGTCCTTTAGAAGTGTTTTCCCAAATGGAAACGTTGTTTGTCGTCCCACCGTGGGTCCCTCCGGCATGATGGTACCTCATTTACCCACCCTCTGTGTCTCTTTCTATCTAGTATCTGCGTTCTCTCTTAAACCATCATAATCCAAGCCCACATGTAAACTTTCCCCCATAAAACCCCAAAAGGAACAGGTATGGAGCGCTTGGAGAGTCATCCCTACTTTTGCTTGTCTTTGTGCTAGTAAGAGTGTACGGGGAGGGGGAGAGGGGAGCATCACCACTAGCCGAATAGCAGAGAGTTAATGACTCCATTGGGGGAGGGGTTCCTCTAGTTTCCTGTTTTCCTCCAACTTCCTCTCGCTCTGCTCATATGAGAGAGTGTAAAGGAGACGAGCTCTTTCGAAACACAGGAAATGATGTGCACCAAACACACAAACACAAACACACACACACGCACAGAGAGAGAGAGAGAGAGAGAGAGAGAGCAGAAGGGAAGATAAAAGTAAACGAGAAGAGAATAAAGTGAGAGGGGGAATCATACTATCTCCCCTACTTTGTACCTAGACTTCTCTCCACAACTTTGGACCTCAACTCCGCTCCAGAAACTGAGTAGAAATAGTCCGCCCTGTGGGATCGTGTTTCAGATAGGCCCCCAGCCAACTCTCCTCCGAGTCACTTCAATCTACGCGAGATGATGAAGGAAACATGAGATGATGGGGTCTAAATATAGAAATCATTATGAAACTTGATTTAATCTGCAGTAAAGTATCTCTTGGAGACGTGGAAGCTTTACATGTGTATATATGCGCACAATGTATCCTGATATACAAAATATCAACATACGAATACTCTTCATTAACAGGCACAGTGCGTTACTTTCTTTACAGATGGTAATTGGATTCTTCTGAAACCTTATACTTCCAGAGCAAAGTACACTGTTTCATACATTGGTCAATGCAGCGGTAGAATGTTTGTAAACGAAGAGGATGCGCAGTACAGTATTTTTAAATAAGCTATTTCAAAAGTTATAAGCACTGGGACACTAACAAGGCTTCTACCATTACAGGCACATGCGCATATATCAGATTAACTGAACTCTCTTTCAACCAGCGCTAGTGATTGAAACGGATCTTCCGTTCCGACTAAAATTCGGACAGTTCTGTTGTGACATTTTTGTGACAATATAGCCAGACATTTCTGGTGCTACTTGGGTGTTTAAATTTCGAACTCACTGGGGTCCTTTCTAATTCTTCAAGAGATAGATTTTACCTATCGTGATTGGATTATTCACTTTGTGAATTTGAAACGTTTTAAAAACGAACTAATTTTAAATTAATAAAGATAGAACACTAATGAATATACTTTCAATCTTTAAAAAAAATGGAAAGGCATCCAAGTTTTAAAAAAGGAGACTAATGAAACCCCCACTTACATATCCCGTAGTTTCCTGCGTCCGTATTTTGATCCGTCAGCCCTGGTCTTTCCTTCAGTTGCTCATACAAACTGACCTTGCAGTGATGTCACGATTTTCACAATTGTCTATCACTGTCCTAAACCATTATTTTCTCCAGATTCTCTTTATACACTGTGTAAGTATTTAGTTATTTCTCTTTTAATTGTGGAAACGCAAAACAAAAAATAAAAATCAACAAAACAAATTCAAAAGCCCGGCCTGAGCAAAAGTTGTCTAAAGGCCTTAACAAATTAAAATTCAAGTTCAAAAGTCAACATAAAAACGTGCACGAAAATACATACGTAAAGAGAAAGAGAGAGAGAGAGAGAATTAAACGGATCAAACAATTGAATTATACCTGTTGAATGCAGTATTTGATGCATTTGGAATACCACCAGAATTTTTTTTTAGACAAAGGGCATGATAGTTGATACATTTGAAAAATAGATATGTGTCATATATTGTTGACTATCGCACGCCATTTGCACCACTGCTAAGTCGGTGGTAGCTTATTGAAAGCACAGCTTCGTAAGGTGGTTTAATGAGCGCAGTACAGCCAGAGAAAGAATATATGCTAGTAATATTTTTCTACGGTTTAAAGAAATGGGTTTAAATTAGGCGTAATCACGTGAGCAATTCGCAAACTGCTTGTTTAACTTCACTTAAAGGGTGAAGAAAGTTGTAGAAGATCCTTCACAATCATGTAACTGGGGTAAACATCACGCCAACACTCATGTAAGGAAAATAGTATCCGATGATTCTCAGGCAACGTATGAAGATATTGAAGAAGCCCTAAAGATTACATCACCCAAAGTGTTTCACCAATCCTGCACAATTAGTTTTACATTAGAAAGAATTTACACTATTGTGTACAACATAGACTCATGAAAATCCAGAAAGAAGCAATGGTATAATTTTATCGGGAACTGTAGCAAAAAATTAAAACAATGTTGACGTCCGATGCGTTTCTGAGACAGTGAAATGTGATGATGATTGATGAGATATGGATCTTTCAGTTTGAAACAGATACCAGACGACAGTCTACATCCTGGGTCCTTTTTTGATACTACTTTTACAAGTTTTTCCAACTCTTCAAACAGTCTTTCTTGTAACTTCCATAATATGTATAAAAAAAGAAAAAGAAACAATCCTACAACGATATCTATGTAAGAAAATGAGAACTTCTACTGTTTATTGATTGGAAAACGAGAAAGAACAAATACCCGAAGCGGTTCTTAAGATTTACGTTGGTTTGCCGAACCGGTTGTTAAATCAATCGAAGATTCGATTCAGACTGAAAATAACTGATTTCATTCAATTGCTTCCAGTTGTGAGGTGAACTAACATAGACTGACAGCGCCGCAAATACGCATGAATGGATTATGAAATGAATTTCCAACTATAGCCACAAAGGTTGTTTAGAAAACAACTTGTTTGGCCCCATAGTTTCATTTTAGATATGGAGCGGAAAATAGGAATATTCTCTATCTTGAAAGAATTTAAACTTCTTGGAAGATATTGCCTTAATAATTGAATTTATAAGAAATGTCGCTGCTTTCCTTATCTTAGAAAGCAAGATACTGCCATTATGAAAGATGAACGACTGAACAGTATTACAGAAATATTGTGTCCTACGTATTGAGTGAAATTGAAGGCGTGATTGAGGATCAGGAAACCGTATCTTCTAACGTGTTTAAGATATTCTGTTTAGAAGGAATGAAAATTTCAAGAGAGTATTAATTAACTTGATAATCCAGAGTGTCTTTGGCAACATGAAAAGTAGACTTCACTTTGGAGATTCTCAAATATACTTTCAGTATTAAATCCTATCATCTGGTCTTCTGACCTGATTATTTCACCTTAAAGGAAGAAGTTATACGTTCATCTTTGAGCTAAGTGATTGCGTTTGACACCAGCATCTCAATGATTTTATTATCTTTGTAGATAATAGGAAATGACAGGTCCTTTTTAGCACACAGAAAGCTGTAGAAAAGTCACCAATACGTTAGTTTACCTAACGTAGAACGAGGATTCAGTCACGTACTTGACATGTACATTTGGAAGCAACACCCTGAATGTTGGTAACACCTGTCATAAAAGATGGACATTAAACTACCCTACAACAAATGGGATTCAGAAAATTATATAGACCTAAACTCTTGGTTGAGAAACAGCCTCCATACTACAGAATACCGAAGGGCGGAGAAAAACATGTACAAGATAGAAGCCTCACACAACCAAAAAGGGATTTGAATTCTCCTTTCATCGTACTTTCTTGCTGTCTCCTTCCATGAAAAATAAGTTGATGGCGTATGAATATAAAAGCCATTAGATGTAAAATTGTAGATTATTTTTCAATGTTACACGCTGTATAGTGTTTCGCCGTTTACATAGTGAAGGAATGTCTCTGCTAATTCATATTTTAAAATCTATATATTATAGACTTAAGGAAATATGACCAAAACAAAAAACAAAAAAAACGAGACTTTCTTCTTCGCACTTACAATGGCAACTCTCTGTCTGTAATATTCTTGTGCGAATTTTCAGAATATGCCATTTTTCAAAAGGCATAATGCTTGTCTTCAACTTTCAATTATTTGAATTGACTATTTCTTCATTTCGTTTTCGTTTATCGAGAAAGAATTACGGATAACGGCTATTGTTGTTTATTTTCTATTTAAGTAACATTGTAGATGTACTTCATACATTAAAGAGTTCTTCCGCACTTTCTGTTTAAATAGAATCATAATCTCCGCAGCTTTCAACTCAGTTTTAATTCACAGTTAATATCCTGTAAGTTAGAAGCTTCGCTCATTTAAACTACTGACGGTGATTGAAGACTAAAACACACTTTTAGCAAAGTTCTTGTAATTTATTGTGACGACTCCCATCTAATTTTGTTCTTATATTATTTGATGCACGTAAAAGAAAAAATAAGTGACAAAGTCTTGATGATTATATGATATTTCCTTCTCGAAACAGAAGTTACAAGTAGTGCGAATCGCTTGCTACTTTCGTTGAATATCACCACTGCCTCAGACTAAATGTGCATAATTTTTTAAGCCAATCATAATGCATTATCTGATATATATAAACTAAAATTTAGTCATATATAAACGTGAAAATATACTACAAATATCGACTGGATTTGTACCAGATGTTACACTTGTACTTTATCTTTTGCTTTTTATTTAATTTCTGAAATAGTACAAAGTTTTCTAAACTTCAAATCTCAGAAGTCGAAACGAATGTAACATAGAACCTCAACAGTCGACTGATTTAATTTAATTTCGAAAGCAACGTAATGTGAGTCATTCTGACTTCTTGTTCTCTTCCTATTGGTTAATATCTACTTTGAAGCCATAATTTGCAATTTTAGGTTAATCGAGCGATTAACTGGCTCAGCTTTTGTAGGTTACAAAGATTAAACGCGGAAGTGTTGAAAGGTAGTCAAATAATGAAATAACATGTTTGATAAACAAAAGATACTGACTGCGTTTCATTACAAATAACTGTAGTCAGTATGGTTAAGCAGGTTATTAAAACTTGAAAACTTCGTAACATCACTTGCTGTGCCTAAATAAACAACAAACACGACCACTCATCATATATTGGCTTTCTTATAGAAAGAAACTGGACACGCCTAGTTTAGGCCATAATATATTCTTCTGAACACTGTCTACATAAAGCTCACGACTTAGCTAATATAAACGATGTCTCTGATTTTCACCATTTAACATTTATAAAAAGTAAGCATTTTCAGTTCAAGGAAATTGCATTGTTGTACTGTGCAATTAGCAGAGATAACAATCGTCAAGTGTTAATGTACTAACCAAGCAACGAAGTACAACAAAAGTTATGTTTTATTAACTATATTATTTTATTATCACTGAATCCATGACTACATTTTTTCTTCAGTATTCGAAAAAGATCTACACTCACATACATTCTCGTGCGTCCGACACAAGTAAATAAACAAATGACTTGCTGAAGAGTACCCGGCAAGGATCTCACTATCATGGCTTCAGAAATAGTAAGGTATTTGCCAGGTCAGTTTTGGCGAGCCATTTGTCGGTAATCGCGACGGGACAACTTCTCGGTATCCAGGAAGTTAACAAATGATTTGCTAAAGAGTACCCGGCAAGCGTCTCGCTATAATGGTCCCAGAAATAGCAATGTGTTTGCCAAGTCAGGTTTAGTGAAGCATCTGATAACTTCCACACATTTGAGAACACTAGCCGCGTACATACAGTCGACCAAGCGCTGTGTGAGTTGGTTCTCCGGCGTAAGATTGTAAGGTACAAGCAATCTTGCGTCCCTCTACCAACTTTAAAAATAGTAGGGGTCCTCACATAAGGTAAGAGACCTTGACATGGTTGTGATACTTTCAGCTAACATCTTATCTGTACCACAAATACAAGAACGCTAACAGAGGCTGCGGTGACTCAATGGTAGAGCGCTCACATCTGGTGCCTGAGGTCGTCGGTTCGATAAGTGGGACTTAGTGGTGGACAAACACCGTATGCAGTATGTTTTCTCGGGCTTCTGGAGTTGCCTAAAGGCCTTACAAACTAAATTCAAAAACCTAACACATTGGACAGAAATTAATTACTTCAGGTCGAAGTTTCTAGTTTCAGCGAATCATCTCAGCCACCAAATCAAAACAAAGACGTTAACGGAACGACAGTGGAGACAGGATAATGTGGAATGAAATTCTCATTTCAAGTCTTCCTGTTGATTGACATTTCCGCGAAGACAGATAATTAATTAAGAAGTATCAAAACTTGCATTCGTAAGTATAGTTCAGTATTTTCAAGTAATTATTTTGCAGCACAATTTCGATCCTTGCTTTCCTGTGATAAGTTAAAAGAATTAGAATATCTAATACACTATTCTTAAGTGTTAGGCGTATCTGTTACTTGTGTAGTTGGGTCCACCTCACATAGTTACAAAGTAATTATCAATATTGCACATTTAGGAAGAGCTATAGCTAGTACGTATCGTAACGTTGGAACTGAATTTTATTTATGGTCTTTAGGCATTATTAAAGCTGAGGCCGGGATAGGAGAAGGAAAAGGATGCGGTAAGATGTTAAACAGGATCTACCTTTAACGTACCATCATGGCATTTGCCTGGTGTGACAGATAAAAACCTGGAAAAGCCTCAGTCAGGATGGTCGGCAGCTAGGATTGAACCCACGACCTCCCGAATGCTAAGGCAAAGCTCTACCACTGATCCACGGCCACTCGGTTCGTAGCGTTGGAGAATATTTGCCTAACATAATGTAACCTTACGTGGAAAATCTTATTGTATATGACTTTACCCACACAGCTTCCTAATTTCGAAATATGTGCCTAAACTGAACTTTAAAAAATGGCGATCGAGGCGGGTCCGAAGAAACGTTAAGAAAGTTCCCACGAATTTCTTGCCCCACCCGTTATGGAATTTTATGGATTAATGTTTTCGAACCTAAACGAAAATAAATAATGAATCATTGAAGCCGTAATGACAGTATTAACAATGCATTTTTCAAAAACTAACAGATTAGCAAAATGATTTTGTATTGTGTGAGATATTTGATCTTCAAGCGTAAAAATTATGTCGCTAAAATGTCCCACCCGTGACAATGGAATGGCGCATTATGAAGACGGTGAACAAATTTGTTTAAAATAATTTAAAATTCGGAAACACAATTGGAACCAACTCATTAAACTTCTTATAGAGAACATTTAATATACTTAGTATATATATCCTGTAAGTTTTCATTAAACTTGAAACTACTTTATCACCAACAGCCGTTAATGGAACATTTCAACTTCGAGCTATTTATACAATCCCTATACTGCTGGGTTTCCATTTTATTGTATGCACAGTCTAAAAGAAAAGAGAAGTTTAAAAAAATACAGATACCAATTTTGATGAGGTCGTGCATTATCCTACTGCTGTAAAGACTTCAATTTCTCAAATGACACACGTACAAAGTGAAGTAAAGAAGCAAGGCATAAGTGCTGGCTGGCCATCTCTCTCTTCTCTTTGTGTGTTTCATAATAGCTATCTCCAATCCCACTTCATTAACGAGTGTATGTTGCTGTACAGTGCTTTTGCAATCAATATCAATCTCTTTCTCCTTCTCTCTCTCTCTCTCTCTCTCTCTCAGTCTCTCTTTGACCACTCAGAGCTTCATTAGGAATAGTCGTGCATGTACTACGCTGAGATAAAGCCACTAGAGAAAAGCAAAATCATTCCGTCACTCATTGTGTAGAGTAGAGATATGGAGAAATACACACACACACAAAGAGAGAGAGAGAGGGGGGGGGAGAGAGAGGATAGAATACAGGTGACCTGCTGTTATTCAAATTTAGTCACGGTTGAGTTGAGCCCATAGAGACGGGCAGGTGAAACAGAAACATGAGCAGAAACTCCTAAGCGAATCAAATTCTGCCATTACGCTAATGTTCTTTAATTATGTATTTTAGCCTATTTCGGTTATTAAAAAATAAAGGGTTACAGAAAACAGACCCCGGGAAGAGTGTTTCTTTTTTAAACCAGACATGGTGAAGTTCTCGGCAGGTTGATCATGCATTTCACCTCTAAAGAGTGTGTTGTTACTAGGTTGAAGATGCTACCACAATGTTATGACACCAAAATTTAACTTCGTAATAACAAAAGATCTTTTCTTCCTGTGTGTTTAGTGCAAATTGTACTTCTTGAATAATGACGTTAACAGCTCCAAATGATGTTAATGTAGACACATATCTGCCATCTGATAGAAGAAGAACGTCTACTGTTATTACCTTTCTGAAGTCCTTCCATTTAGACTGACTTTGGTAGCAGTGTGGAGTAGAGCTGGGTCGCCGTTCATGAACTTGCGGGTTTGAATCCAGCCTGGGGGAAGGATGTTTCTGGATTTTAAAGTGTATTGCACTCATATCATTATGATGGGCCGAAGTCCATAGTTACTAAAATGGACCATGCAAAATAAAGTTTACCAAAGTTTTCTTTCCAAATATAGATAGAAAAACAATATTGTAGTTCCCATTTTACAGGACGAACTGGAATGAAGGAAATGGGGTGCATAAGTATCTCTAACGTGCATATGGGTCTGATAAAAGTCGTTTCACAAAATTAATAATAGGGCATCTGCTTCTTTCGCTCACAAAGGAGAGGGGTGTAAAATGACTAAAAATATGATTAAGTAATACTTAAACAACCTTAAAGTAAAATTAAGCTTCAAGGAACACAATTTCCATGAATTCACTGCAAGTTGGTCATCATCGCTTTATAAATGCTTATGTTATTTAAGATGAAGACAAAAAATAGGACATGAGAAGCCATTTAATTTTAAAAGATTTTTTTAAAAATCAGAGAGAAGCTGTTTCGTCAAAATAATTTAATATATGCAGAAATTATTAGAGAAAGATTAAATTGTGACCATCCGCCGTAGCTCAGTGGTAGAGCGATGGCGTAGGATTCGGAAGGTCCTGGGTTCGATCCCAGTGACCGACCATCCTGATTGAGCAGACCATCCAGGGATTTCCTCAGGCAAATGCTAGGATGACACCTTCAACATAGGCCCTGGCTGACACCTTTCGAATCCTTTCTTGATCTGAGTCTTAGATGCCTAAAGGACAAATATAATTCAACAACAATTAAGCTATGAAATTATTACAAGTTTATAGAGCAAAAGGCACTCTAACGTGGAGAGATTATTACAACGTTACGCTCATCACTTTATCTTTACAGTGAACGGACACGTAGATTTCAAAATTTGAAGGAACATAATCAATTACAATTTGTCTTATGTTTCATTAAAATCACTTCATAAACACGAAGATTACTACGACTGATTAAACTGACTTCGTAGACACATAAGTTACTAAGGGGGAATGAATAAAAGTCACACTTTTAATTCGATAAGATTTCTTATCATTGTCAGATGTAGGAAAGACTAAAAAAAGACAAAAGGAAAAGAAATGGGGAAAATGATTGAAAATGGTACCTGTGTTAATCAAACACAGTATAGATACTACTATTTAAAAAAAAAAAAATAACAAAAATTTTAGAAATGACAACAGTATAAATGATCTTCTGAAGTCATTCCTGAGCAGCTGACTGATGAAACCGAAAAAGAAGAAGAAAAGGAACATGTTCATCGTTATATTACTCTTCATCAACAGATGTTTTCTTTTCTATTCGTTCTTTGCCCTCTCCCCTACGTCTAAAAGACAAACCGCCCACCCACATCTAAAAATGATGCTGCTGCACCATAACAGAAGAAGCTTTAAGAAAGACCTTTTCTTAGAGAGAGAAAAAAAAGGAATAGGAAAACGGAAGTGTACAATCTGAAAAGATAGGAAGAAAGGGATGAAAAACTGTAATAAGTCATCGTTAAAGTGAAATTATCTTCGGAAGACCACAAAAGAAGAAACAAGAAATTTCCAGCAAGAAAGAGAAATCCTCCTTTGAAACTTCCGAAGATTCTTGAAACCATAAGCCAAGAACGAAAT
The DNA here is from genome assembly GCA_022664845.1 of Lepisma saccharinum. Lineage (NCBI taxonomy): Eukaryota > Metazoa > Arthropoda > Insecta > Zygentoma > Lepismatidae > Lepisma > Lepisma saccharinum. Next base: position 73,202 of record JAGDQP010003651.1, read on the forward strand.
GATTCATGATTCTTGTCTGTTAAGTATATCAGGAGTACTAGAGCAGAGACAGAGGATGTTAATATCTCTTTTATCATGCCAAAAATGTTTATATATACGTATTAATAACTCATTTGTTATGCAAATAATGTTTGTAAATAAGAGAATAGAGAATTAATATAACTCTCGTTAGAGCAATACTATTTTTTAAGAGAGTTAGGTGTTAATATATCTTTCGCTATACCAAAAATGATTGTAAATAAGAAAATAATGCTAAATTCTATTCCCCCCTTGGGACATCAAAGACGTATAGATGCCCCCACCCCCTACCTTCCGAACATTTTGATACCTAAATCATGCTTCTAGAGTAAGTAATAGCTGAGCTAGAAAATTCAAAAACCATGATTTACATATTAGTCAGTAGGGACGAGGAGGGTAAAAAACTTTCCTCCTCACATTTCAAAATGCGCAATTCGTCCCCGCCTCTTTACGACCAATGTTCTGCTCAGAGCATGTTCGTGAATAAAAAAGTCCCTAAGCAAGGTGAATTCATGAAAATTTGCCATTATTTTCCATCGAATACCGTTAATGCCAATGTGTTAAGGGCGGGTTGTGTGATTTTTGAGTGATTATCAAAACAAATACGCAAACTAAATATAGATATATATGTTTCCGCTTAGAGATTCTGGTGCAGTAGGCAATTCTATAATGCCTTTTGATGCGCAAATGATCTCAAGATCACTACCAAAATATACGTAAAAATCTTCGTTTTAATTCTCCGTTCGTTGCCAGTGCTGTTCGGATAAAAACGAATACGTAGCATTCATTTCATCAAAATATGGTTCATTATTAATAGCAACTGAAAGGAGAAAAGTATCTATAGTTACTGTTTACAGAAAACAAAAACGTAACTTAACTATGATTCTTACGGTAGAGTTTCTTATAAGCATTTTCAATATTGGACTAACAAGATTAGTAGTGTGGCGATAAACTTGCGAGTTCCGTAAGCCATATATTAATTATTATTATTATTAGGTCTATTCACATTATGCTATTAGGGGCAGGTCCTCCAGAGTAAGTTTGAGGTTCACCATGCGCTTTGGTATTGATTATGCTGTCTTAGCGTGCAATTCTTGCTCGTCAATACTGTTTACCAGTTGCATTCTTCTTCCTCTTCTTCTGTTTCCTTGGACTATTCCTTCAATTTAATTCTTCAACATTTTAACTCTGCGTAAACGAATGTCCTAATCAGCATTATTGCCCCAGTACTATTTTTATATCAGTTAGTTTCTCCAGTATTTCCTCATTACATAAATACAGATTACACTAATAAACTAATGCATTTGCTTAACAGTAGTTTTTAACGTTAGGTTCTTCTAAACCAGTTATTTTTCTACGCTAGACGGTAGTTCGATGATATGTGTCTGACGTTTTTTTTTTTTTTTTTTTCTTGTACAACATTTCCTTACACGAAAGTTCACAAAACCATTTATAGGTTTTCGTCTATAGCGGTGAATATTCAGACCTGTAACAATACAACTATTTCAACAACAATCTTTGGGGCCACAGTGGCTCAATTGGTAGAGCAGCGCTCACCCCTGGTGCTATGGTTCGTGGGTTCGATGCCTGCTCATGCCATGTGGGATTTGTGGTGGATAAACACCGTGTGCGTGGGTTTTTTCGGGGTTCTCCCATTTCCTCTCACTTTCTTCATTCTACCAATTCATCCCATCATCATACATCCGGCTTGAGCCAAAGTTGCCTAAAAACCTTAAAAACTAATTTTAAAAAATTCAACAACAATCGAAAGAGAGAATCAAATATTGGCATGAATATGTAAACCTTTCAAGGGAATATTATTTCTTGTGTATTACACTCTCTATTGAGAATGTACATACATGTAGTGGGTACAAGGGCATGAATTGGTCGGCATCAACTGATTGTCGGCTGTCATCAATTAAAGAGTTTATCATCAACAAGACAAGAAACAAGATTTCTAGATTTGAATTTTCAGAAGCAGAACTGAAATTTCGTACAGGGAAAATAACAAAATATTATAATATCATGCAGCCATCTATAGGTTTGTAATGCATTTCCTTATACTAACTTCAAGACACAACTTACGTATTTGAAAAGTCACGTGTGGAACAGGTTAGAACAAAACGTATTATCGCGACATTTCTTACGTAGAATGGCAGAAACAATCGCGAATATGTAAGAAGTCAGAATATTTTACTATAATTATCTGCATATAGCCTTCCCATAATTATAAAGCTGCAAAGAAAACTTCTATAGTGACATAAATTGCGTGTTCTCTGATGTATTAAATCTCGCATCGTTTCGGACAGTAACAATAAGGATATCCTCCACTGTCGTTTATTATCGATTTCACGTAAAAATTTTGTGTCATCTTACATACGAGTTCAAGTACAATTACGCTATACATTTCAACACAAACGTAGCTGTAATGACACTTTTCATTGTCACTTCACAGAATGTTACTTTCGTTTTTATTTCGCTTTGCATGTTACGTCTTCTTCCAAGTAGAACTTCCAGATGCCTTCGTAAAGACTCTATTTATTTATTTAGTGACAACACAACAGGCAATGGCCTAATTATAGCGTTGAGCTTTACAAAGTAGTTGTACAGTACAGAGTTTATTGACAATGTCATCTCTAAATTCTTTAGGCGACATATAGCATACGTCCAGATCATTGTGAACTGTACAGAATTTGTTATATATTGTATAAATTCTGCAGATTGGTGACCTCATCAAGATATTGGTGGCTTTTTTACAGTGGAAGAGACCAGTATTAATAACGCGAGTTTTAGATGATGGGACACGAAACTGTAATGTTGAAAATAAATCCATACAATCTAACTTATTTTGAAAAGCAGGATAAATTCGAGTTTCTTTAAAAGTCAGAAATCTAAGAAATTTTGATTGGATTTTCTCTAATTATTGGCAATATTTTAATTGATATGGATTCCAAATAGAAGAAGCATATTCTGATTGGAGCGAACATATGCATAGTAATTTTTTTCCAATGTTGATATATTGTTGAACTCTCTTCCCGTCCTAATTACGTATCATAGTAACTTCAAGGCTTCATTTGTTATATTTGTAACGTGTATGTTAAAAGTCAATTTCGAGTCAAAACTGACACCAAGACTACAGTAGGTCTGTTTAGTACAATTTTATTAATTGAATAATCAAATTGATGAGTGTTTTTATTTCTATTAAATGATAATACTTTACCTTTACTTATGTTGATTCCAAGTTGATATTAATAGCACACCAGTTTGCAATATTATCTAAGCTTTGCTGAAGTCTTATGCAGTCTCCGATAGAGTTGACTTTTGTATATATTTTGAAGTCATCTGCAAATAACATTTTTTCATTATCAGGCATTTAGCAGGAAGGTCATTAACGAATAAGAGGAATAATAAAGTCCTAGGTTCGAACCTTGAGGAACTCCTGGAGTACAGAATATTCATATGATTTGTATTCTTTATAGACAACTGATTACTTGCGATTCGTTAAGTACGAATAGAGGAGCCTAATCACAGTGGGTGAGAAGTGATAGTGATTTAATTTTTCCAGTAATATATTGTGATTAACTCTGTCAAATACTTTCTCAAAGTCAATATAAATCACATCAACTTGTTTGCATTCATCCAACGAATTTGCTATGTAGTCCGTAACAACTGCTAAGTATGTTACCGTGGATTTCTGAGAAACAAAGTCGTGCTGCTTAGTTGAGATAACTGGTTGAATATGATTACTAATTCTCTTGTATAAGATCTGTTCAAATACTTTTGCAAAAGCTGGTAATATTGCAATTGGCCTGAAGTCATTAATGTCTCTACTATTATTAGATTTTGGGATAGGACAAGTCAGGGCAGATTTCCATTTGTCGGGGAAAGTACATGTTTTTAGGGATAAGTTAAATGCTATCAATAGGGGATATTTAAATATATCAACACATCCCTTAACTACATATGAGGGTATGCAAAATTTGATAAAAATATTTTTTGAAAATTTCCTTTGAATATTTCGGTAGATTTCAACGCAACTATAGTATATTATACACTAGTATATTGTGTAAAAGGCACGATAGAAGATCTCAAAATTTATGGGAAGAAAGAAAAGCTATCAGCAAAATAATTTCTATCTAATTTATAGGAACTTTCATCGTTCGTTGGGCTACGAAGAAGATAGTAAATCCGTTAGTCATTTCAATACATATTGAAGATATTTTATATAAAAATAAATGAGCTGCAAGTTTATCAGGACTTACTTTAAACGTAATGTGTAAAATAAGTGTTTAAAAAGTTATCTTGAAAGTAAGTGTTTAAACCATTGAGACTGTACACAAATAATTTTAGTTCAGATTTTGAATCAATCCACTAAATTATTAGTTTAGAACATAACGAAATCTACTTAGTAGAAACACACAAAAAAATTCTTGTTTAGTGTAATCTTTCAATAATTCTTAGATTCTTTATTCTTTAAAAAAATACTTAGTAAGTAAGTATCTTTAGAATGAATCAATTTTCATTTCAAAGGAAACTCCATTTCATAGGAAAGAAGCAGTTTTTAAAACACATGCATCGGATGAATTAGAAGGAAGTAAATAGAAGTTTTGAATGATAGAAACTTTTGAACGCAAGTGTGAAACCTTGTGATAAAAGTATTTAGGCTGTGTGTTTCCTCAACAATTAGTTTTAATAATTACTCAGAGAAATAAAGTCGTTACCGATATCTATTTTAATTTATGAATTACATGACCACAAGTCTAAAGTTTTGATCAAATACTCATTTTCAATACAATCGAAAATGCGTTAATAGCCAACAACATAAGCTGAAGTGAAAATATGAGCGAAAAGTAGTCCATAAATGGCAGTATTTTATGTTACTTGTCTAAAGGTTATAAATCTAATTCAATTCAATTCAAACATGGTGAGTTTATATTATATTTATTGGCAGGAAAAAATTGGAAACTTAGTGAAGTCACGTTTGAAGTAACTAAGTGACCATGTAAAATCTAATTCTACGACACGTTTGCGAACTCTGAAACCAGCTGTCTCTCTGTCTTCCTTTGGTCTCGTTTCCTACAGTAATTTTAGCTGATGCTGGGACTAACAGAAGGATTACCACAAAGAACAACAGCACGTTTTTGCAATTCTTTTAATTAACTCCACCAAATGAAAGATCGCGAGTGTACAACGAAATTTACATCCCTACAACTCTTTTTTTCTAAGAATATTGACATATTAATCAACTACTAAATAAACTTTGTATCTATCTAATTAGCTTCATCATTACTATCAGCGTTAATACTTTTAAATCTTCCACTTTTTACTTCAGCATGACATTAATAATATTACTGAGTGGTGTAAGAGTAATTTGTTTGAAATAAATGTTAAGAAATATTCAGTTGTGACTTTCACAAGACGGAAGAACTCGATTCATTTTCCGTACTCAATTGATGGAGCCACCTTCACAACCTTGGAAACTGTAAAGGATCTGTGTGTTATGTACGACGACAAGATAATGTTTGATTCTCACATAGACAATTTAGTAAATGGTCCATGTAGGAACTTGGGCTTCATTATTAGAATTGGTAGCGAATTCAAACAAACAAAAACCCTTTAAATATTATTTTATTCGTATGTTCGTTCGAAGTTGGAATACGCAAACCTCGTGTGGAATCCACTCACCAAAGTTGATCAGTATAAGATTGAAAGGGTTCAAACAAGATTCTTGAGGTATTTAACATTTAAAGAAACCGGATTTATCCCGAGGGAAAATACTTGCTCACAAAACGTTAATTTCAATTGTATAAGCCTTGAGCGTAGAAGAATAGTGCAAGATATGCTATTCCTATATAAACTTTTTAATAACAAAATAGATTGGCCTCAATTAATTTTAGGTCTGAAGGTTTGAGTTCCAACCGGTAAAACTCGCGTCCAAAATTTTGATATTTTTATACTGATAAGTCTAGAACAAATAAAATGAGGAAGTCACCAATATGGAGGATTAGTGCAGCCTATAACGCTGCAAGTAAATCGATGGAACATATTGATATAAATGTCACTAATATAAATATGTTCAAATTACTCATAACCAAAATGTTTCAGAATTTGTAAGGTATTATTATTATTATTATTATTATTATTATTATTATTATTATTATTATTATTATTATTATTGAACGCTGTAATCGGATTTGTGTATCTGTTGTGTTCTGTCAATAAATAAATAAATTCATGACATCATGTGAATAATTATTTTGAACTGTACATGTGTGCCTGACCACAACGTATATGGGAGTTCATTCACATATTAATATTTACCACTAAAACAAAATAAAATTAATATTAATATTGCTGAAGCTTTATTGGACATTTAATATCCAATTCATTTTTAGGAACCATTCTTCTGTTCTTCATTCTGTGTTGATTTTCACCCTTTAATCTGTACGCGGTGGGACTGTCAAAATGTTATTAAACTAACAGAGATGGATTATTTCTCGTTAACGCTTTAGTCAAACTATCCATCAGACCTTTCCCATTTTTCACTAATTTCTCTCTTGTGGGTGTATTTAATTTTCCGAAACAACAAATCTATCAATACATCCTCCATTACATCCACCTACCTACTCCCCTGTTACACACACACAAACACATCTATATATATATATAGATAGATAGATAGATATATAGATAGATAGATAGATAGATAGATAGATAGATATTATATATATATATATATATATATATATATATATATATAATTAGCCACATATTATTACAGGATGACTGGTTTTCTGCCTGGAGGCAGGTCAATGACGAAAAGGCCTCTGGTTAAGGTAAGTCAATCAATAGCGGTTTGCCGTGCTCTTTCATTGAGCGGAAACGATGTCATCGTCTTACGGATGGGACCTACAGTTTTAACCAAGTTCCGAACCATTTTTGTCTCCATCGGTGATCGAACTCTTACAGTATATTAAACAATTATATACACACAGTAGAGTCTCCTGTTCTTGTCAATATGTAGAGAACTCTTTTATTGAACCCGAAAACTTGTTACAGAGTTAAGCACAATACTACATTCACAGATTTTTTTTTTTTTTTTTTGTATTCTTCATTTTAAAACTACGGTTGTTGTTTTGTTTTTTAATTTTGATAATTTTGGACTAGAAAATGTATTGTTATGCATAATGAAGTCTATTCTATTATATGATTTGTGGCCTTGAAAAATGAGTTCAAAACCGACTACAAAGAAGAAAATGATATACCATTGTTTTGAGTTCCGGTTTTTATAAAGTCATACTCAAAATAACGTTGGATGGATGACATACTAAACCCGGAAAGTGTAGAGTACAGTACAAAGTTAATTTTGATGTAGCATATATAAAGAAAAAACCTACTACTAAAGACTTAGTCTAATTTTGCCTTAGTTAATTATTTAGGAACAGAAGATAATTTATTGTGACTGTAGTGTATTAATATCTAGTCCACAAGGTATTCCCCTGCGTGATGGCGATTGGATGCTTGTGAATCCACTCTGTACTTCCAAATTATCAATAAATGACTGAATCCAGTAATGAATGAATGACTGAAGAAGGTGTAATCCAGTAAATTGTTTGTTGGAATGTTATTTTCGAAAAAAGTTTTTGAGGAATTCTTTTTTCCTACAACTTTCGTTACATTTCATGCACAAATGGCTAAAAAAAAATACAGAAAAGTGTTTGCTAGGTTTTAACTTCCTCAAACTTTATTTTCCGTCCAAAATTGGCTTGGAAGGTTATGATTTTTTAGCCATTTACTTATAATATCAGGAAAAATATTTATTAGAGTTTATTTATAACGTTAACAGAAAGCTTTATTACATTACAACATTCTGATATGTAACATTGAACAAATAGTTTATCAAATTATCAATTCTACATTACTTTATCAATTTATTCATTGCAGGAAACGGATAAGCAGCTGTAAATAAATGTCTGAAAGAAATAAACTATTTACAGGATGCTTTAAATAAACGTCTTACAATAATCTGATAATGCCTGAACTTTGTAAATATTCGCCTTAAGAAATTATGATGTAAATAATCATTTTTAGACGTATTTAATACAACGAATCACTTTCTTGAATGTTGCTTGACAAAACTGCTATCCTCTGAATAAGACGTCAAGACGATCAAATACCAAAAGATTCTTCTAAGTTGTAACAATGAAATACAAAACTGATATAAAGTAACAATTTGGAGTGAAAAGGATGGTTTCTACAAAACCATCTTAATCATTATTTTGTTAAATATATTTTACTATTCAATTGAATGGTATACAAAACTAGAAACATAGGAAAGTAATACTTACAATAGAATATTTTTATAGATAGATTAGAAGTTCAGTTCTGCTTCCTCTTACCTGGAAAGAAATATAAATTATAAAAATAAGTCTACAAAACTAAAGCCAAACCAAATATATGAAACATTTATTATTTTGAAAATATTATTTATTAATTCAACCTATTTATTAATCATTAACGCGAATTGCCTTTGATTCAAACATGAACTAAAATTTCCTTGACATCATTGCAACATTTATATTACGTCACAGTTCTTTAATCTCTTAAAATTAAAGAAATACCAAACACAAGTTGAAATTGGAATTTATAATTTTAGTGGTGTAATAGTGGATTCCAAATTACTCAACCAGAATTGGAAGTAGTTAACATCAGAATATAATGTAAACGAAATAGAAATATAAACTCAATAGATACCACGGAGAAGGTGGTAGTGAAAGTGACGGTTACGAGCAGGGACAAAACCAAACAAAGCAAACTGTGGATTTGTAAATCTTTAGAAAATAATGTATTTTGGAACCAATTTAGTAACTAATGATTTCGGACCGTCTCGATTGCATTAACTGTTAGGTATTTAAATTCCACAAACCCCTATGTTCCAGTCGGTGTTCGATCCCAGAACTTTGGAGACGCTGGCCTGACGCCTCACACCACATGACCACTGTTGTCGACATTTGTCGATTCCACCAGGATTTTCAGTTTGGGGGGGGGGGAATTAACACTCCCCACAGGGGGTATAGCAGAATAACTGCACTTAATATACACTCTGGGTAATATTTTTATTGACTCTCTGCACCAGTGTCGGACTAGGCCCCTCGGGGCCCCGGCTGGAAGAGCTGTTTAGGGGCCCCACGGTAGGAGTCGTATACATCCCGTAAAATACGGGATCGTCCCTTTCTCAGATTTCTGTCCCGGTGTCCCAAAAACGTTTGCCGGAATGCTAAAATGTCCCGTGTTTTGTTTATGGAATACAAACTACAGGGTCAATAGTTGTTAATGAGGTCAGTCAACAAAAAACTAACATGATAGCTCATTGTTTCTCCCACAAAGTCATTTAATTTATACTACTTTCAAGTGATGGACAGACAATACAGACAATAACTATTTTAGTTCGACAAATTTAGCGTTTAGTGTAGTAGCAACGTAAATAACCGGAGACAGAAATACATTATTCCAAAAACCACTTTTTTGGTGTTCAGGATACAAAACAAAACAATGGTTTTCCCATATCAATTAGAATTTTTCCGATCACATATGAAATTATGTTTAAAAACGAAATATTTTTAATGAAAACATTGTTTAGAATACGAAATAAGAAATATATAAGAAACACTCTTTAATAAACACAGCTTTATTCCGAAATCAATAACCTTTAGAATCCTAATTTAATGCACTTTCAAGTGATCTACTCGAAATTATTATTTGGAAACATTTACTTAGTTATTCCCTGGAGTGATTGGAGACCAAAAAATGTTCTTCACAACCTCAAGAAACTTCAGACGCCATATTGTATTTGCTATAACTGATAGGAAGCTCCCCGCTAAAGCTACGTTTCACAAATCCCCAAACCTTTACGATAACCACATGAACTCATAGATAGTGCAAATACAGTAGTAGCTTGGAAACACACATAGGCGATATTAGGAACAAGGGCGATATTTGGGACACCTACCCTAACGTGTTCACTATAGATAGGATCATGAATTT
>JAGDQP010003652.1:9236-23068 GCA_022664845.1 Lepisma saccharinum
TATTAAATTTATAGTTATTTCTGAGTTAACTTATAACGTAACTCTAGCATGTAATTTGTGTAAATAAATATTATTTGCATTTGTCCATTATAACACTAAGTTTAAATTAAGTTGCAACTGTCATTCTTTTGTGTTCGTTCGTCTTTATTACAAAAATTGCAATTTCAAACTACAGGTGTGGGCCCTACTAAGGTAAAAGTAAAACATGGTCTTTTGCCACCCTGTAAACTTCAAAGTAAGTAAAAACACAGTATAAGTCACATATAAGTCATTATGCATATCACCGTTTAAAATTATTTCCCAAGTAACAAATTTACGTTTTTTCTCTCTTAATCTGTCGCTAATCTAAACCAGCTGGTACTTCAAAGTATAAACTAACAATCTAATTTAAAAAAATAAAAGTGTCGCCTTACCAATATTTCCTCCCTCAATCTAAATTATTTTTTACAGCAATCACAAAAATCTAAAATCCTCTTTCCCAAATATTCTTAAATCTAAAAAACATTTCTGCGCCACTCGTCTGGGGTGTAAAAATGTTTAAAGCTAAAAGTTAAGTTAAATGCGTTGCGTAAATACTAGGCTCCTGGCAACCCTATTTGTCTGTGTAATCCTCTTTTAAAATTATTAGGTTAAAAACGTAACAGTTTTTTGCAACTCCATCCAAGGTTGCCAAACACCTGTGCGTTACAAGGGCAATGATGGTTGTTGATGTGTCGTTCGAAAGGCCTCGGTATTAAGTTCAAAGCTTAATACATCATGTTTGACTGTGCGTGAAACACTTTCAACTCACGATTTACTAACTCAAGAAATCGGGCTATGGAGACTGTTGAGGGGTTGTTACAAATGTTTCAGCAAGTCGAATTCGCAGCTGCATAAATCATTTTTGTTCATATCAAAAGGACCGTAATCCGCTTTCAACGTTTCAAAATTTCTTGAGAAATTCGAAAGGTCTCAATAAAACTCTTCCAACGACACGTAGATAATCCAGATTGGGAGCTCAATGCTGAATGAAGCCTTGCGGCAGCATACGTACATAGTCCCCAGACTCGGCTGCGGTCTACTTTTTATATCATTATATTGGACAACGATCAGTATAAGGTACACAAGAAACTAAAAGTAACGAGCCCCAGTATTTTAACGGGAGTAGGCGCAGGAGGTAGTGCTGAGGACGAATTGACCTTTAACAATCAAAATTATTGTAGACGAATTGCTCTGTTGACCAAATATAGAATAGAAAAAATATACTTTGGACGAAAAATGACTTGGCCAAAATTCCTAATGGCCAAAATATCTTGTTGGCTGAGCATCTCTGGTCAAATTGTCCTTGGGCTATATGTCGTGTGGACATAATCACTTTGACGACATATTGTATCACCAATTATATATTTTCCAAGTCTTGATAATCACTTAAGGCACAATTTCATGTGATTAAATTCACACTTTACCCAGGTGACATGTCTACTAAGAAGTTATTATACCCATCCTTCAAACTACCTTACACTCACTACTACAGCTCTTCACTAGCTGTATGTACCGTGGCATCTTCAGTTATTCCGCATTCTCATTCCCCCAAGAGTCTTCGTTTCGCTTTATTGTCACTCACATCTACGTCATCCCTGAGTTTTCATCCTGACTCTCACTTCCTCGTATCATTTTCACCTTCATCCTCATCTTCCTCATTATCAGGTTTCAACTTGAACCTTTCTTAATCTCAGCAATAGTTAGGTTTATCATATACGTTTCCTTTCAGATAAAGCCATATTTTTTTCTTGAGTAATACATCAAGTAAATATATTTAAACAATGCAAAACTATCCAGTTCTGATAGAAACACTTTTCAACAGAAAGTGCGTTGCAAAACTGATCTGTTCTACTTGATAGATGCTCGTGAAATGTTGGTGAGATAACACATTCCATTTCCCTAAAAAATGCTGTAAACAGTGAATAACGGTTTCTTTCAGGGTTGTTTCAAGTCATATCTATTATAATTTTAGTGCAGTCATCTAACATTACATGCTGAAGAATATTTCATTCAGTGCGGTATGCACCTTAACATGTTTAATTGTCGGAGTACAAAGATATATTATGTAGTAGGGTGGAGCGAAAAACAATGCAATTTTTTAAAAGTTGTCGAATGAAATCGCACTTGGTGTCAAAAGTTGTATATTGACTAGTACTACGCTGCTGAAATTTTTCAAAATTGTCGTACTGCATCTTCATTCCCCGCAAGAGCGTTGAAAATTGTATAAAGTTTGGAAAACAACTCGAAAGTTACGTAAAGTGATAGAGAGGGTAAGCATTATTAATACTGTCCGACACAATTGGATTATATGTAAAAACTTGTATATTGCGTAATACACCACTAATGATTAGGTTAAAATAATAATCCTACTTCATCTTCATTCCCAGCAAAAGGTTTAAAAATTATCTCCTTTTTGGTGAAACTAGTAAAATGAGTTAAACGACACTGAGTATTTTTAACAAGTTTTCCAGTGCAATTGCGCTAGCTGTCAAAAGTTTTGTGTTGGCTAGTAGAACGCCCGTATTTTCAAAATATACTTATCGTACATCGTCATATTTCTCCGAAAGAACTTTCAAAATTGAATACTATAATATTCGAGGAAAATAAGAAAATCACATTAACCGATATTTGAAAAAGTATTTTCCTGAAGGACCTAAAACATTTTCCACACCTTTTTAGCTAGAGATACGAAATTTGGCATAAAGGTGCGTTATGACAAGTAGTTTAGGGAAATATTACAACATTTGGGAAAAGTCGCCATCTTTGATCCAAAATGACAGCCCAAATCCCATTTTGCACACCGTTTGAGCTGGATAAATGAAATTTTTCTTGAAGTTGTACCATCACAAGTAGGTCACGACAATATGAGAAAACTTTCAAAAAGTTGTCAACTTGGATCCAAAATGGCCGCCCAAAAAAAACAATTTCCAAATCATTGAAGGTAGAGACTTTCTTTGAAGGTGTATGATCAAGAGTAGGTTACAATAAATGGGGCAAACCTTCCTTTTGAAGGCGCAGCCCTCCGTGGGAGGGTACAGATGTATACCATGGTGGTGTAGTGCTGCAGTGAGATTTTGGTTAAGATAAAGGAGGAGCATCCTCTCAAAAGCACTGAAGTTGGGGGCGAACCCCCTACGGGGGCAGCATATATATACGAGGTCTATGTATGTCTCGTATATATGTCTTGGGAGGTATCGTTGAACAGCTCTTGATGAATAATTAACAAATCAATAAATAGTTTCTCGATAGCTCTCATATAATGCGAGATTTGAATTTTTGAAAATAAAAAAAACTTCGAGATCTACCTCAGCCTGTAGGCCTACCGAAAGGGATTTTTTTCATTTCATTTTCACTTTCCTTCCTTTGTTCTAATCGAAACACGAAACAAGACGTCATAAAGTTTACCAAACTAATCTAATCATGAAACTTTAGAAACTATACTTGAAAATAACTTCCTCGTTTCTCTTCGCTCCCACATTCTAAAACATGTTGACTTTTACAGCCCTTTTTAAACGAGTAAGAATTAGTTTTTCCATATTCTAACGACGTCCATTAGCATCTTGGTTCTGAGGAGTAACCTTCCGAAACCACCTTTAATACTAAATGGCGTTACAGTTTACCAATTGCCAAATCTCAAATACAATCATCAGCCCTCAGAATCCAAAAATTGGTGGGAGGAGTAATTAAAATATTTTGTAGCGAGATAAAACAAAGTTCGCTACACACTTACACACTTGGCAATAAACTATAGTTTCGCAGGAGTAGCCTTAAATGTTAAGCAACCCTCGCGTGGCAGTAATGTAAGAAATTGTATATAAAGCAGAAATTATATTGCGTTTTTTTCTTAATATTTCATCAGTTTTTGTATTGTTTAATATTCATTACCGATTGAATAAATGCTGTCTTTCGGTTTGTACTGTTTTGACGGACGGGACCAGCGAGATTGAAACCAGTATTTTACTCCAGATATAGTATTGAACCGGTATGTAACTGTTAGCTATTTGGTTTCACCTCTTAGGACTTTCAGAGGTGTACGTACGTCTCTGAATCATAATAGTATCAGCTCCTAATACATAAATGATACCACTAAATCGTGATATTTTAAAGCTGTTCCAAACCACGTTCCTTAACAGGCCTCCTTGCTTACTTGTATTATGTTTCACTGGGACCAAGGTTGAAACGACCCTTCTCTATCAAGCTACACATTTCCATTCTGTCTTCCATTTTGAACTGGCGTGTCACTACCTACAATTGTCCAGAATATCAACGAATTTGACGAAAAAGGAAATTGAGAATTCTTTAAATTTAATCAATGCTATTTCTCGTTAACGTTTGCAACAAATTATACAAATATTTTAGAGAAGGTTAACCTGAAAATAGCTGAATACCTACTTTCTCCTCCTTTTGTCTTTTATTTTCTTCACGTCAATACTGTGTGGATATATAATATACATTTTCCTTCGTACGACACACCGTTTTAATAAGGGCAAAACTGAGTCGTCCTGAAATCCTTCTCTTTGTTGTTCTTGTATTGCCTTCAATGTAAAATGGTCACTGAAGTGAGTTTTTTTTTAAAATAAGAGTGTCATTTTTTTCCCCATATATTATAAAACGACGTTTACAAACATTCCATTCCCATCTTTTAGGTATAAATAACAACATTCTTTAGTATTCATTTGTACATTCTTTTCGGATAACTTTTCCCGTTTATACACTGTAATGTTTTCCATGCACTGTGAACAACTGAAAACATAATTTAGAGAAATTCTTTATATTGGCTTTCAATATCACTCTCTCCGTCTGTAATAAGCTAGTGTATCCATCAAATCAAGGAAACAAATTCATTTCAGATTTGAATGCTGTAACCTTAATTTCTTAGGCTTATTTAAAACCATTAATTCTAAACTTAGCAGGTCTTTTTTTTTTCGTTATCTCAATTTAAATAACTCACGCTCTTTTTTTTTTCTTTTTTTTTAACATATTGTCATTGGGTCTGCTCTCTGTTTTGTTTTCTTTCTTTTTTTTCTTCTATATGAAAGTGTTATATGGATTTGCAATAATAATTTACTAAATTAGCACTTTATTTTTTTTGTATATTTTGAATCTATATATCTATTTATTAAAATCAATAGTACAAAACCCAACGTCATTGTTTACATCCATATGAAAAATAACTTTCTATGACATTGCTATTTCCAATCTTAATTTCCTGACTAAAATCATTAAGTATAAATTTATTACTTATAAAACCATTATGGTTTCAAAATTTCATATCTAGGATTTCAAATGATTTCATGATGGCATCTATATTACACAGTCACACAGACAGGAAAAAGAAAACCCAACATTCAAACAGAATAATATATCAATAATAATGATTATTTCATGCTTTAAGCTTGATGATTCGGAAGGCCACCATCACAATCACTCCAAGACCGTGATCATCAAATGTGTCTTCTAAATCATTGGAAAGATCTGTATGAACTGCTTTCTCAGTTGCCGCCAAACACGTTAACAGGCCATCAGAACCTCCTACTTCTTCCATCCCCATGTATGGTCCAACTCCTTCAGGCAACATTTCATCCGCTACAACGGTAGGCTTCATGTTAGCGGTTACCTGCTTATAATTATGGAAAGGGACAAACGTTCCGTCAAATATATCAAAATTACAGTAGGAATATCTCATCTAATTCCTTCCCTTTGGGTATGGCTGCCTGGATTGAAGCTACATTACCTCTTTGAATTGCCATGCTTATTCTTTGGATAAGAAAGGTGCTTGCTCTATCATCACCAGATGATTGTGTGATACTGATAAAAAACTCAGTTTAATTTAACATTACAAATATAAAATATCTTAGATAATGTTAGATTACTGTTTTGCATGAAATAAAGTAAAAACATAGAATAAGTTCTAACAAGGCTAACAAGCATACAAAGATATATAGACATACAATAAGATACATCGATTATTCATATCATGAGATTATACATACACACCTACTTGCGCAAGATAATTCACACTCACATTCATACAAATACAATAATTTTATTACAATTGAATAAGAGATGATACAATTTAATCCGCTACAGTTTATAACATGAACTTATTTGAAAGATTAGTTCCGTTTCCAAAGAAAGTTGAGGTTTTATTTTAACTTTAGGTTTAGCTATCAAAGGGTTAATTGCCAATTAAACTCCTACTCGTTATAATATTTTCATTAATATCCTCTGTGTTGTATATGTATTAAATCGCTCAAATAAATGTTACTTTTCATAATTTTTTACTCCCGCAATTTCAGTAGTGAAATTGAATAAAAAATACAACAATCCAGACTATCTTTAACTACAACAATGCGAAAAGAAATCTTCGCTATCCATGCAAAGCTAAAATGTTATATATAATTTAAGAAATGATGGCCCATAGGAGTAAGTCATGATACATTTGTACTAAATTTTTACATATTTAATAGTTTAGTTGCTTTAAGAATATTCTTATAGAAATATATAACGACGTACTAATTAGATTATATAAATATTTAAAAGATAAACTTTTTTTTGCCATCACCCACTAATTTAAGAATTCTTGGCTACGTTGTGGCTTATCATGTATAAGAAATCTTAGTGAGGGAGTTGCGAAGTTTAGAGACGTTGAAACATAATACCTCTGTTTACCCGACGTACAACAAATAAAAGTTATTGTAGCTAACAAGAGACAAAAATTTAAGAATAACCAAAGTCCGTTGATTTAAGTTATTTTGCCTAACATTACCTCCCCCACATACACACCTGTGAAGGCTTTAATCTCCCAAATTCTCAAAAACACCACTCTTTAACTTTAAAACTTTTAAAGTTAAAACCGATAGAAACCGTGAAATCTCCACTTACACCCTCCAAATTTTGACTTTGCACTCGTCCAAACTGAAAACAACCTGGCGGAACACCTGGCTGATTCTACTTGGATAAGACCTGATGCTTCTTATTCTATTTGAAAATACCGATATTATAATCATTATGAGCATATTCATTTTTTTATGATTGCACAGTTCTTTCGTGATACATGTATTTCCATTCATCTTGTTTCTGAACGTATATGTTTTTTCAATGAAAACTTTAATCACAATACTCTCAATATTATACTTCACTTGGTCACAGCCATGGTGCACAGAGTTTTGAACAATATAAACTGGGCAACCAACATCAATTAAGTTTCCTAATTCAGTTCCTCCGTGAAGGGAAACACAACCATTTACACATAGGTTTTCTGAAATCATCGAAAATTCACTTTTGTATTGTAACCATTTTACGCGAAACATTAGAAACTGGATTTTTTTTTTTTTTAGATAAATCGATGTGTTACTAGTCTCTTCTATTGCTGCTGTTTCAAATGTAGTAACTTATGTCTATATACCGTCCTTTTTTCTGTTAAAGTACTAAATAAGCACGGGGAATATCTTCAGCCATCGATTATTGCTTGCATCTGCTGACACCCCGAAATAAGATGTGTAGCAACCAAACTATTTATTGTTGTCTGTGTTTGACATTCCTTTAATAGCGGTCTCTGAATCATCAAATATCTTCCGGTATAGTTGAAGATATAGTCATTTAAGACGTAGGATATGTGATGATAAACTGTATGACACGTTCTGCTGCACTTATCTTTTCAGCGAGTTAAGTAAACTTGATATTAATAAAGGAACTAATATTTACACAATTGGCGGAATCGATAACTGCTTTTTCTATGTGTTGTTTTGTACTCACATGGCAATTCAGGTTATACCGTTGTTGCCTACATGCATTTAACAGTCTCATATCACACATTTGGCATCGTATTCCGTTTTTCCCTTTAACAAAAATGGATGCTTAGATTTCAGAAACGTCTCATTGAATTTACACTTGCATTTCTCTGACTTTGACATGTTTCTAAATATATATCTTAAAATCTTAAAATACCTTTGTCCAGAAGAATTGAAAGTTTAATGATAACATCCGAATAAAATAAGTCAATTCCATATTGATTTACACGTTACTTCAAGACGTTCTTAATCATATTCTTTTTTTAAATGATACGTTTTGTATTTTTTTTATTAACAATTATTATTCCATTTTGCCTGTAAAGCAATGTAAAGATATTTTCCATGTAGTTGAGAGAAACATTATAAATATAAGGTATTACGACTGCTAACATTTGGAGTTTCTCTACCTCCTAATACCTGCAATACTTTTGTTAATAGTGTGCTTACTATAATTTTATTCCATTTCCTACAGTGATAATGTTGGGTCTGTTAGACCAGAGACCAATACTTATTTGAACGTAGTAGTTAGTACCTCGAAAAGCTGTACATGACTCGTTCCTTCTCAACCTTTCGAGTCTTTCTTTAATTCCAGGAAACTAGTTCTCTTCTTCATCTACAAGCTGTTGGGTGAGGGGGCAGTTTCTGAAGTTAGGATCTGGTACACGTGGCTCTTTTCAGAAAATAATAATTTACATAAAATTGCGTTGCTATTGTTGGTGAAATTTTGCATGCTGCATTTGTTGAGAGAAATTCAATTGTTTGTCGCTGGCATTTGAACAATTTCAGAACACTGTTTAAATTTGAAGTTGTTTATTACAACTTTCCTTCTTTGGACATTTTATCAAAACAACTTTTTTAAGCTTTCACTTTGTTAATTCTTTTCCTATTTCCACAGTCTTTTACAATTCTTACTGTTCTGGTAACTCTAGTTATTAAACATTACTATTTTTTCTTCGTTTGAAATCTTTTCGATTTAATACTTCTATAATTCTAAATATATGGAGAGAAAAGAGGGAAGCCTTGATCCAGCAGTAGATAGAAAATGTCTGAATATGACGATGATAATAACTCAGGAACCCAGAGCTTTATTCAATCTACAAACAGATAATATTAGTGGGTCTCACAGACCCAACGTTAACAATAATGTGATGTTTTTCTTAGGATACCACTGTAGGGTTAATAACTATAGGAAGAAATGTGTTCTGAAATAATTAAATTTCCTTTAAACTCGATTTCAGTTGTTTGAGATTTTTAATAGTTCTTTTCCAGCACATATAAGAAAGTTAATGTAATGTCTGCTTTCTACTCATTTACGATTATCAATAATAAACTATGCAAACTTTCAATCTTATATAATCAATCAATTATCATCAGATGATTATTTTTTGTCTGTTGAGAAGCCAGGAAATTTAACACATGTATTTAAAGCCAATTGATCGTAAATCTTATTGGAGTATTTCTTAGTGTAAGTGAAATTTAAGAGGTATGCTATGGTAGAGGAATAAACTCACTGAATGAATTACCTTCACCTGTAATGTATAAGGAATTTACATGACACTGAGCATAATACAACTTACTGAGCGTAATTTTCAATTGGAGATGAACTTTTATAAGGCATTATGATCAGTGCCTTGCTTAGTCCCTGTACACAGAAATAAATAAAATGTTTCCCGTTACCAAACGAATATAACCAAACGTTTGGTTTCAACATTACATAGATAACTCCTTTTGTAATTTTAAAATGCACGGGCTGAAATTATTTCTATTACATTGCTTTAAAGATTCAAATATTTACTGTTAGACTTTAAATTCCAACTGACAGTTTAATTGCCAGAGAATATTTGCTTATCGGTTTGTTATTTAAACCGTCAGTTGGAATGATTTTAGTAAAGAGAAGTTTGAATCTTCCTAATAGTGTACTAGAAGTCATTTCATATCTTATAATAGAATTAGGGACGCTGTACGTAATATGGAACATTATACATTCGATTGCTTTTATTTGGTAACGGCAAACATTTAATTTATTTCTGTATATAGGGAATAAGTAAGACACTGAGCATAATTCGCCATAAAAGTGCCTCTGCAAAAATGAAACAAATAACTTAATCTAAAAAACAATTAGCTTCACAGTTTGAAGAGTATAGATAGACACTTGTGTAATTATTTCTAAATAACTTTGTACGTTCAGAGTGAAATAATGAAAATGATAGAGTTTGATTGACAGCATTATTCAAACTTTTATTTCTAAAATATTTGCACTAAGAAAGTTTGAAACAATCTTATGTATACTGGATAATATATATTTACTCTCAAATGGCTAAACAGCAGTGAATAACGAGTAATCTACTGGTTTCTATTTCAAACGCTTCACTTTTAAAATTATGAATTATTTAATCTTGATTCTCATGTAGCTATGTATTATCGCAGTAATGTGTGAAGAAATTTATTTTAAAATCAACTAATTTGCTCTCAGATTTCTTGGCAAATAATGCATTATTAATAAATGAAACATTACTCAATGATTCAAATTTCATTTTATCAAGATAAGTCTTGTTTATTTAACGAAAGGAATATCTTACGTAGAATAACGTTCTGGTTTTACCTTTCTATTATTTTAGGTTATATATTTTGATATTTTACGAAATATGAAAACATATTTATCACTAATATTTTGGTTTTCTGATTATATGAACCAGAGTAACCATCTGTAGTCTTTTCTTATCTTATCATCTTGTCACATGTCCCTTCTTTAAACTGCTCAAATGATCTACATTTGCTTTTGATAATATTAAAATATATTAGTTTGTAGTAATCTAGCTCACGTGGTAGCGCATCGTAATGCAAACCTGTAGGTCTGGATTCAAATCTCGGATAGAACTTTGCAGACTTTCTTAAGTGCTCTCACACTTGGTGCTCTGAAGTTCATTTAACATACTATCAAATTCGGTACCTCTTGTTTGTACTCCTGGCCAGCTTGCAAGCTAAGACGGTCGAGAATATTCGCCATGCGTCGTCGAGTATGTGTGTACTTTACCCTTTTTTTATCTGGATCCAATAATGAAACGATTTTCTGTTTCGTTAATTCTCAATGGACTGTTGAAGGAAACAAGTGGTTACATTGGTTTTTGTCATTCCGTACAAGGGAATGATTCAGAAGAAAATGGTTGCATGACATTGAATCATAAAAAAATAAATTTTATATATGACACACAATATTATTATGAAAAATATTTTCTTAATTTGTACAGGGAAACAAAGAAATTTCGTGTTATGCATGAAAAATAACTTCGATTTCTGATTTAATCAATGCTTCTGACAACCTTAGTTGTTTAGATTTTCATACATTATTAATTTCAAAATTGTAGTTTACTGAAAAAAATATCGTCACATTAAAATTATGATATAATTAATGTAAACACAAAGTGATGCATTATGGTATGGCATTATTTGGCCTTTTCTCTCTCCCTTTCTTAACAATATCTTAAGAATTATCAATTAATAGTTTGTGTTTCCATTGGTTACGATCTGCTTTCCTGTAATTCATTGTAAAGTACATACTGTAACACAAAAAATGTGTCAAAATAATTATTATTATATTTATATTTTTAAAAGTTATTTGTTACTAAAATAACAAATAGATTGATATATTTATTACATCTTATTACGTGCTGGAAAGGGGCAGTACAAAGTAAACTTTCACTCAAAATTCCTCCTTTAAAACTCAGGAGAAAGTAACGATCATATTTACATATTTTTTAACAAAGTAAAATTTTAATTTGTACTTGTATTTTCTTACGTTAAGAAACGTAACTAACGTAATCAAGCCGAGAAACACCCTGAGTTAAACTACAAGAATGCGAACTGGAATAAGTTTAGATAAAAGGTCGCATGGGATCTAGATAACCGCGTGATAATTCAAAGTAAGGATGACATTGATCAGCCACCTCACAGAGGTGATTCACAGGTCCTTGAATGAGTTCATTCCAAAAAGCCATATCCCCATTGAAATAAACAAACTTCCAGATAAAATTATCAACCTTATTAAAACTACAAATAATCCGCGCAAAACGTATAAAAAAACAGAGATCCAGTATATAAACATTCCATTAATAACCTCAGAAGAGTTGTTGCATTGGAAGTCTCTGAATATAAAGATAAAGTTTTTGAGAATAAAGTTTCAAAAATGAGCCTCAAAGATAACTCTCTCTGGAAGTATACCAAAACCCTAACAACAAAAATCATTAATGTACCATTTATACACGGTCAGAATGGTCTAGCTTACTCTACTCAAGAGAAGGTAGCTGCCATCGCTGACTCACTAGAAGATTATTTCCAACCTAATCATGAGCTAACCGATGATGCTCATGATAGAAAAGTAAAGAAAAAAGTTAATGAATTTGTAATGTTGGTTCCAATCGGTGCTTTTCAAAAGGTTAAAATGTCAGAAATAACGCGAACCATTAAATGGGACAAAGGCCTAAAAGCCCCGGGTCCTGACAAAATCCAGAATAGTGTTTTAAAGCAACTCCCAAAAACCGGGCATAAATATCTCAAGCATATAATTAATAATATGCTTAAATTCAGTCATTTTCCTGCAGCATGGAAACATGCTAAAATAATAACAATCCCTAAAGCTAATTAGGACAGTAAATTTCCTCAAAATAATATTGCATCAGTCTCCTTAACACAATGGCTAAGATAGCTGAAAGTGTGGTATATAGAAGACTGAAGGACCACTTGTCTGAGAACAAAATAATTACTGCAGAGCAGTTTGGATTTAGGCCCAAGTATTCAACTACTCACCAGTTGGTACGATTCATTGAATTTATCATAGACAAGTTTAACAAAAAACAAATAACAGGAGCAGCTGTGTTAGATGTTGAGAAAGCCTTTAAGAGATGCTGGTATCCCGGCATCATATATATAAGATGATTGAAGCTGATATCCCCCCTTATATTATCCACTTTATACGTTCTTACCTAAAGGACCGGACTTTCAACGTCTGGCACGAAAACAAAAATTCCTCCAATAGGAAAATCAAAGCAGGAGTCCCACAGGGATCCCTATTAAGGCCAATCTTATTCACTCTTTATGCAAATGACATTCCTAGATGTCCTAAAACCGAATTAGCAATGTACGCAGAAGACACGATAATTTACTCATCATCGTTCCAACCTAATCAAGTTACCAAATACATAAAGATCATTTGAATATCCTTAGGCCCTGGCTTAAGAAATGGAAAATTAAAGTCAACGCGAGTAAGTGCGAAGCGATCGAATCTACTAAAAGGCGACGTAAAGCGGATAATGAACTCGTGTTAAACAGAACAAAGGTATACTGGGTTAAACAAGTTAAATACTTAGGTGTCACCTTAAATCGGTTACTAAGTTTTGCGAAGCATACAAGAATATAAGCAGGCAAGGCACACGGGCGTCTGTTTCAACTTGCTGCATTGTTTAAATTCCCTTCGGTTAACACGCCGAGTAAACTTATACTATACAAAATGCTCGTTCAACCTATTATAACTTATGTAGCCCCCTCATGGGCTGATGCAGCTAAATGTCATATCAACAGACTAAAAAGAGTGCAATATCGAGCCTTGAGCCTGATCCCAGGAATTAATAGATTTGTTCCTGTAGCAAGATTGCAAAAAGAAATGAGGCTGCATAATATCAGAGAATACAGAAAAAAAAATCACCAAATATTTTTATTTAGCTTCTCAAGATAATCCAAACAAACTAATAAGTGCACTTGGGACTTACACTCCTAAAATGCCATACAAGTATAATATGCCTATACATATCATGAAGAAGAATCCATATAAGAAGTAAAAGAAAACCCGTAATAGAGTTTAGTAATCGATGACTGTACATAGTAGATGAAATACTCTTTCTGACAATGCTTTAACAGCAGCTTGAACGCACACACACACACACACACAAATACACACACACACACACACACACACACACACACACATATATATATATATATATATATATATATATATATATATAT
>JAGDQP010003652.1:29300-41230 GCA_022664845.1 Lepisma saccharinum
GTATGTTTGTGGGACCCACCATTGATTATTGTGTATAATTATATGTAAAAGCGTATATTAGACTTAGAAATTATCGTTATCAACGCTATTTACTTCAATTTTAGAAAATCATTTTTTTCCCCTCCCTATTCATGCAATAGTCAATGTGAATCCCTTTTATTCTTTTACCATTGGGGGACCCATATACGAATTTTTCATACTATCATTATGAAACCTTTCTATGTTCAGTCTTACCAACCTTTGTGCTTCATGTCAGTACTTCGAAACATGATGGTATCAGGAAGCGATAAATGAAAAATTGAGGGGTGTAAAAGCATTTTATAACTTTTCCTGCATATTATTTTTCAAAATAAGTTATACCCAGCTGCCGTGGATCAGTGTTAGAGCATTGGCTTAGCAATGGGGGAACGCGGGTTCAAACTCGCGTCCGGGCATCCTGACTGAGGTTTTCCCTGGTTTCCCTCGGTCACACGAGGCAAATGCTGGGATGGTACGAGATAATTACATGCAACATTCATTTACAAAAAGATATCATTAATGGTACCGGTAATCCAGTTGTGTAAAAATAAAGGAAAAATAATCAATTACCACTACTGGGAATGAAAGCAGGATCCCCGATTCCGGACGAGTGATCTACAAGTAAGTCAATGAGGTCTTTATGTGAAGGAAACTAGCGGCTAATTCTTTCCTGTTACACAATTCCGGGAAGGCTTTCTTCATTAAAAAAGGTTTTTGAATTAAAAGTCTCCACTTGTAGTCGATTGTCTTCACTTTCCACTGAGCTGAAGCAAAAGGAACCCTCAAATACACAGTACTTGGTCGTGGCTGTAGTAGCGTAATTGTAGGGCACTAGGCAGGCAACTGGGAGATCTAGGTTCAACATTGTAGCAGTAGAAATGTAATGTTTTGTAACTGAATTTAAACGCTTCAGCTTAGTTCGTGGAAATGTACTCATCAAGACACCCCATGCAGATACATCGTTGAATTTTTCTACATACTTTTTTCTTAAAAAAGCTGTATTCCGTATTAGAGTAAGCATGCCTTTTATGCCCGCGAATTCTTCATTCAATTTCTTGATTGTTTTTGATTTGCTACACATTCTTTGCTTTAGATTAACTGAAATTATTTAAAGTTGGTTCTGTTAAACTAAATTAGGAGATGTAGGATAGGTTACTCTGTTCTGTTCTTACCATAATCTGGATTCTTTTCCAATTTCCTTTTATGGACTGAATAGACAATTTTGTGAAAACTCAGTTGCGTCCGAGAGATGACATCCCTCGACGTTCAGTTTTCCGGTGCAGGGATGGGGAAGGTAGAATCTAGTGCATTGAAGTACCACCCTGGTATTCATATTGTGAGTCTGATGAAAACTCTGCAACCCCTCAGTGAGGATAACCGGGAGCGGGCTCGAATTAGCGTACCTCCCTATTACCTATAGGAAATCCGGGACATTCCTAGTTGCCACGGGGCTGTGTGCTTGACGCCTGTTAATGCGAAAATAATATACCCGGAAAAAGTTTTAAAACTTCAGAAAGCAATCTATAAAACGCAAAATGTCAATTTTCAACCCCGACACTCTGATCATTTTCGAAACCATGATAAAATCCTTACATACGTAATTACATTCTATCGAAAATCAAGCGATGATTTGCAGTTCAGAATTTTTTTAACAAAGCGTAAGAATTATCTTTGCACTTAGCATGTTTCTAATGTATGAGACTCTGTTTGACATAAAGAGCATAATATTCATTTTCGTCTCCTCCAGGAAGTACTAGAAGCTACTCAAAGCAGTGCAACCTGGATTCTGTCAGACACTTTCAGTGGTGGTGTCATCCCCGAATTCTCGAGCACCCTTCCCCAACAACAACAACAACAAAAATAAATAAAAATAAACAAATAAATAAAAGTAATATAACAATAAAGCTAGAAATCTATTGAAAACCTGCAAAACTCTACTTACACCTCCGAAACTGAAATTTTTGGCAGAATCGCTGAGTTCAAAGGATGATTATTCATAAATTTTTAATTTACCCATTCAACGACTCCTTTAATAATAACTTTCCCCTGGGGCGGTTTAGTTGGAGTTTATTTTACTATTTCTAACGTATTAGCAATAAGTTCTACTATTTGTAACGTATTAGCAATAAGTTCTACTATTTCTAACGTAAACTGCCATAATTTTATCTAACGTTGTTAGTTATGTAAGAAGAAAGAACAGATTTTGAATAGTTCCAAATCAATTTAGTGAATTCGGATCGTTCAGATCATTACAGACTCCTAACCAGTAAGTATGTTGAAATTGGTGCTGGCAAGGATCAACAGGTTTCCTGGAGGTATCCAAGATATGTATGGGCACTGGGCAGGGTGCAGAATCTTCCCAACTTATGTGGAGGAGGTGTATTTTCTCAGTGGAATACATTAAATTAGAACCTGCGTTAAGCTCGAAAGTGTTTAATATCTCTTGAGGGAAGGAAATGTCCCATCTTCTCCATGATTTCGCATCCTGTGTATGGATATAAAATACATATATATAAAATGTGTATAAAATATGCACAATTACGCCTAACAATATTCTAATTCTGCTTAAAATTCTGAATTCTGTTTGTATCCCTGGACCGATACCATAAATATGTCCGTAAGTGAAAGTTTACTCAACGCAGAACTGCTGTTCTTAATAACCTGTAAGTGATTCTGCCAGACCCCCGTTCCCAACGGAGGGTGTGACATCTCCAAATTATCGAGCACACACGCAACTTTAATTTTTTACAGCTAAGTATCAATAGAACGCAGTAAAACGTTAGTTACACCCTCGTTACTTACTTTACACCCTTCCAAAATGAAACTAATGCCAGAATCTCGGTTTCCTCTAGACTGAGAAAATGGTTATTGTTGGACACATGTCCACCATAAACACAAATTAACCTTTCTATAACCATCGCTTGGAAGGTCAATCGGTCCCGAATACAAAGTCGTATCACTAGTAATTCACTGGACGCTTGGTAAACTAAGCGAACGTACAGTAAACGAACTGACTGTTTATATAAGAAGTTACAAGATAATTATGAAACAAGAACAGCATAATCTAGTTACTAATTACGTTTCAAGGCAATATAGTATCTCAGTTCGTCATTTTCAATCAACAGCTTACAAACAAATGTATTATCGTCTCTCATTCCAAATTTTTAAATTCACACCCAGTTCTGCTTCTATCATGCTAATATTATTTCACCGAAAAATGTCACAGCATGTCATTGAGCAAATCAATTCTTTAAGTAAAACAAGTTAGCGCTGAGATCCTATTAACAATCGGGAGGGCTTCGGTCGCTTGATAGCATCTCAGACACACAGGCATTTCTTCTTATAAAATAGATTGGCAACACTAACAACTATGGTGTTTAGGGACGGGAGGACACACAAGCTTGTTCTACAACTGAGATGCAATACGTTTTCGATCTGGACATTTGCCAAAAAAACATATGGGCGAACCTTGGAAGAACTTAAAGGCCACATATGGAATTGTATAGCGTTCTTTAATTTTCAGTCCCACTCCCGTTACACCCTCTGGGGTGTGTCGAATCAATAAAATAAAGAAGCCATTCCTAATGAATTGACGATATCTTTCGAATGACATCTCAGAGAAGTTCCTATCCTCTGGTTCTTGAGATATGACAGTCTGAGTTGCACTTTCACTCCATTTCACCTTCTGTGGTGAGTTGAAACGAAAAAGTAAGACAGCCATTCCTAATAAATTTAAGAGAACTTTCTAATGACACCTCAACCAAGTTCCTACATTTTCTGGTTCCTGAGACATAAGAGTCTTGAATTGCATATTCACTCCCTGTTTCACTCCCTATGGTTTGCAGAATCGAAAAAGAAAGATGTCCATTCCTGAATTAACGAGACCTTTCAAATTACACCTCAACCAAGTTCATACGTCTTCTAGTTCCTGAGATATAATTTCTTGTGACAGAGAATCAGGATATAAAGTCCATTATTTTTGCTTTTGCTATCAAGGGACCTAAAACCTCCCTACAACTGATTTCATTCTTTTTCATTGTTGATCATTAAGGAAACGACAAAATATTTTAAAGCGTTATTCATGATGTATACACTATATTATGTATGTGTCTGGGACCAAGGACTAGTCCTATTTGTTTCTCAAATTTGAGGAAAATGAAATATTAAAAATAAGAAAAAAAAATGTTTACTTGTTTACTGTTACGCATTTTCGTTAAGAAATGAGAAGAAGGTACTCAAATATGAACAAAAACGTACTTAAAATGAAAGAAAGCAATTAATTCACTTTTGAGGAAATCAACTTTTACCAGTGTGGTCTTATTCAAGGTTACCATCCCAGCATTTGCCTGGTGTGACCAAGAGAAACCCAAGAAAAACATATTCACGATGGCCGGCACTCGGAACTGGCCAACTTTTTATTAAAAAAACAAAACAAGTATACCTGTTGAAATACTATACATATTTGTTAGCATGCTGAGATTTGCACAATCATATAACGTGTTTTGGTACAAAATATTGTCCTGATAGGTAGTTCAGGAAGTGTGAAATTTTTAAAAAAATGTATCATTTTCCATCGGAAAATTCTGTTTTAAAATCACATCAAGATCCAAAGTTCCAGCGTTTTATCGTAGAGCGAGATATTTCTATACCCAGTGGGAGGTATAGTAATCGTAAATTTAATTTTCGTTAAGATATGTCATACCAGGGAGGGACATCTATGCTAGTTTGGGAAATATTGTCTGAAGACATGCGCCAAGACTTTTGTCCCTTGCTGTACCACCCAGTATTTACCTGGTGTGAAACTAAAACCTCAAAAATTTTCAGACAGGATAGACAGCCGCTAGGATCGTTCCCAGGAGCTTCCGATTGCAATGCAAACTCTACCGACTGAGTAACAGCTGCTCGGTGCGTTGTTTCTTTAATGTAGGTCATAGCGCTTTTATATCTCCAATATTCATTATTTTTCAATATGAGGTATTACTTTCAAATAAAGGATCATCATCGTTTTAGGTATCACCAATTACTAAAATTGAATATTTTCACAGAATTTGCTCGATTTCATCGTTTTTGTCAAGTATGAAATTACTGCACTGCTGAACTATCAGATATAATGTGAGAAGAGATTATCGAAGAATCATTAACCCCGGGATGGTCTGTGTGCGTGATCATTGGTTCAAGTCCCGGCGCAGTCTATTGAACGGGGTGATGCGGATCTCCTTTAACAAAATGTGTAGGTCCAATCCTTAGAAGCCCAACTACCTTATCCCGGCCTGATCCAAAGATGCCCTGAAGTCATAAATAAGTTCAAGTAAATTTCTGACCTATACAGTATCTTAAGGATACAGGCTGTGATGTCCAATTCCTTTGTATTGTTGTTGGAAAACGAATAGGAGGATCGGAGTCAAGATCTGTATTCAAGGTACCATCCTTTGTTAACATAATTCAAGACGAAAACTGAAAATTTACTTACTTTTCCAGTGCTACGGTTGTTTTCCTCCTTATCAATTTTTAATGTTGTAATTCTCCACTTTCATTGCGTTCGCGAATATTGAGTGAGGTGCACAATAATGTTTGTTTTAAATGAAGAAGTCCATGAAAAATAAATACTGTTCGCAACAAGAGAGTGGACAAAATATGAGACCATACAGGTGCGGTTCCGATGTAAGAAAAGTAAACTTTTTCAAATGCATAACAAGCAAACAAGAGCGTCTAATCATAATTAAAAAAAAATAGTTTAAATTTAAAATAAAATCTTACAGAGCAGGAGCAAATGAGAAGCTAATGTAACTAAGGGAGTTTCCAATAATCAATTCTTCATAACTAACGATGTTCCATATAAAAGGAAATAGTTACAAGTGAAGGTAGTCTGCTGATAAACAAATTGTATCTATTCGAAACCTTTGCAAGTACCAAACCATTCTGATCGAATCAGAAATGCGATCGCAACAATGTATCTGTATGGAATTTGCTACAGTAAACTACCTCTAACATTTTTTCTTGTAGTTTCAGGCTTCAGGATCTAGAGCTGGAAGAATGTATTTCATCATCGTTGTCTTGCTTTTGATAACTTTTAACTAAGTAACTACTATGGCGCTCTCGTTATGCAACAAAAATACACGAACATCATCGATAATTTATGTTCTTTTCTTATTTCTTTTGTTATTTTTTCTTTTGTCTTTGCAGATACAAGTAAACATGAAAGATAAACAAGTACAATTACAGTGTGATAAAAACAGACTAAGCACAGCCTCGTATAGAATGGTTGTCGAAACGGAGGATTCAGGCTTCAAATCCAGAGAGGGTTATGAAGATAGTGCAATGTTTCATGCATGCTAGGTCAAATGTATTAATAAATCCTGGAATTGTATATGCATTGCGTATATAGAATATAGAACAAGCCGTTTATTTATAATTTATTTTTTTACTATTGTTGCAGAACCATATGAAGTTTGATATGATTAATTGAATTGTCTGCCTTCAAATGTAATATGTATTCGACACTTTTATGATTTGAGACGACAAACGACTAGGAACTGTAAATATTATACCAATACATGCTTGTTACATAGAGTTTAATTACTCTAAACATTTTTCCGTCATTTCCTGTACGAAAAATACACTGAATGGCTATATTTGTAATCTAAAGATGGTAAAATCCGTTGTAAATGTTGCACGGTTCTTATTTCTTAAGCAATATACTTCATAATAAACTATTATGGCACACAAGTAATTATGTTCGTACATACTAAGAAATCATAATTATAAGCTCTTATTAAACAGCACTACATATTAAAGGTATTACTTTTTATAGCTTAACATTTGTCTCATTATTTTGTAGAGAAACTGCGTAAGTCCGAGTAATCCTTTCATTTACTAACAACAGCTGTAGCAAGCACGAGTTCGACGTGGAGAGTGCTGGTGTTTTCTGATCATTGTTTGATGTGCATAGCGTGCATAAGAGAATTTGTCTTGGAGTGGTCTGGATACTAGTTTAATTCTACACACACACACACAGACACATATTCTTAAGAAAAACTTCGGAGTGATAGAGATTTATAAATTTTAAAGGCCACTCTTATGGGTGATCAGTTTGTGGTTTTAACAGTCGCATATCAATGCTAAATTTGCCCCGATAAATATCAATGCGGAGCGTCAGCTTCTGACCCTACTCTCTGATCATTGTAATTAGCCTTACAAATAAAAAATCAGGCAGTGTATGCGTAATTAAATATCTTAGAAAGATATAGGGCAAGAATATGTATTTTAAGTTTCTTTTAGCGGCGTAGCAAGAGAGAGGGTCACTTGGGGCCCACGCCCTCTCAATAAAAAATGTTTATTTTTCGTAGCATTATTTCATCAATTTATGGCTGATAATATTTTGATTTATTTCCGAAACGACTTAATTTATCTATCACTGGCGAATCTAGAAAGGGGTACAGGAGTAGAGGTTTGTTTAGAAGATTTGTTTTTTCTGCAATTTGGTGTGTGATATAAAGCCGGTAGATTTAGGGTATGTTATGTGGGATGTTACGCAGGTAATATGAAATTTAGGTGTAATTTGGAATGATAGGAGGAAAGATATGACTTTTGGTGTTGCGTATAGAAACTAGTGTTAGATTTAAAACTTCCTCCTCCTCTCAGGTATTAAAGTATGTCAGACATTTAGACAAAATGACCGCCGTTACGTGATTAGCTTATCTGTTGACCTACTTATATGACGTTATATGTTGACCAAATGCTATCAGCTTATCTGTTGTCCTTTCACGTGATGACTGACGAAGTTTAGAATATATAGAGAGTGCAGTAGTGTCGCATTTATCAGAAATTAACTCGAGCTTCACAGTCATGGACAAGCAGCAGGAGCAGCATTTGGAAGCTATATAAGAAGTTAGCTTGACATCAGAGGATGAAGAGTTAGTGAAGACATTATCATCACTTGATAATGCAGAAGACCAAGAAGATAGAAGATGAGATCAAACAGTATATAGTTTCTTAAGATCGAAAGAAAGTCACCATCACTATTATCATCATCTTTTACGGTAGTAAAGTAGGAGGAGGAGGATGAAGAAGACGGTGATATTTTAGAGTTTTTTCCTTTAGTTTGTAAGAAGCAGAAAAGAAAGAAGTCTGTGCTAGATAGAGTTATCCTGTAAAGAGAAGTTTGTTCTATAGAAATACGGACATAAATCAGACACCCTTAGGAGCAGCAGGAGTATAAACAGACGCAGCAGCACTAGCGACATCACCAGGATCATCAACTTTAGTGAAATCTGCTCGAGTATTAGTGAAATCTTCACCTACATAACCACCGTCAGCAGCATAAGCAGCATTATCACCAGCAGGATAACTTTTGTGAAATCTACCAGAGTATTAGTGAATTGTTGAGCTGCTGTACCAGCAGAAACAACAGGATCAACAGGAACACCAACAGGAAGAATCATTGGAGTAAGTCATCAAGTGGTAACTTTGAAGTGTAGGTGTAAAAAGCAATGGATAGATTAAACATGTATTAAAGAAGCGTTAAAGAAGAGGAATCCTCAAACCCCTGTGACATGCGAACGTTGTATCTACGATGAATACAATGAAACTGGACATGCATGTTTAGGATATTTAAAAGGTGAGTTGGTAACAGAGAAGACATTGAAGAACATTTGAAAAAAGCAGTGTGGAGAGTTATTTTACAATCATCTACATTAAGTGAACTTTATCATATATATATATATATATATATATAAAAAGAAGATAATCGTGAAGTGATTGATGATATGTTAATAAGAAATATGAAATATGGTCTATGGCGGATGGTAAAATTGTACATTTCAATTACAATGGATATGTTACTGGAAAATTACAGCAAAGGACAGAAGGAGTGAATGATAAGAAAGTGAAGTGAAAATGTCTTACGTTTTGTGTACATTTTGTTGGGGGTGTTTATATAGTGTAAGGATGTGTTCTACAAACTTTTCGAAAATATCTAAAAGGGAATCTCATTCGGTGTAATGACTGTATATTATAGATCCCTCGTAATAACCATATATATATGTGTTGAATATACGGAGAGTACTATCAGAACATTTGGTGAAAGAAGTGAATGATCATGAACTTTTTCTTGAGTACTATACAATTTTCAAAGGACAGGATCATGTAAGTATTTCTATAAATCCTTTTTCAAAAACCTGTAGAGAATTAGTACGTAATAGTGAACTAGTTTCACAACTCATACCTCAAGTTATTCAAGAGCAACTTTCAGTAGGATAACCTTTATTCACGTCTTTAGAACAGTACATCAATGACATACAAAGTTTCAAAATCTCTCCACATAAATTAGTTATGAGATAATTTTGTATAGTATCGTGTGATGCTAGTCTTTCACTCTACTGTTTAGTAAAACTGCCTTGTGAAATTACAGAATTAGGACTAGCCTATAAAAAAGAAATGGAATAATTAAGACAAAACTTTCATAATTTAGAATGGGACACTTCAAGTGGATACTTTAGTGGTTACACATACTAAAAGAGTAAGATTTCGACTGTGAACAAATGAAGCTATATTTTTTCGTAAAGGTATTGAAAACTGCAGTGGATTAAAAACATATTTAACTTGTCAATAATGTGAGTGAAAACAATGTTCTGCGCGGAAAGTGCTGAATTTTAATATTGGTATGTCAAAGTTTACTTATCATGCCACTGTCGAAGTTAATGGGTGTGCACTAAGGAACTGTTTACAACTGTAGTACTGGATGCAGTGGCGCAGCCATAGGGGGGCAGGGGAGTATTGTCCCTCAACTCTGGCCAGATATCAATTTATCGGGGGACAAACATAGGCTACACTTCTGAGCTCAACATTTAACGCTAAAGCAGCTTTGAATTTCCGTTATACATGATTTTATTCATTGTAAACAATTGTTTAAGTAATTATATATAGTTGAGAGCGTTTGAAAGAAATGTCTTTTTTTAATCAATTTTTATTTCCGTCTAACTTTTTCCATATGTGAAGATGCGGTTTCTTTGATTTGTCGTAGCATTAAGCACAAAGAAACCAAAGAGAAAAAATAGTCTACTCTAAAAAAATATATACACAGTGGGTAGTAGTTAACTGGCTGGGAATATGCTCAGTCCTCATTGAAGTTCTCAACATTCCTTATTTTGATTTATTTAGGTGAGTTTAGTTTAGATGGTGATGAAGTGACAGCAAGCATTGCTTGAGCTATTACAATTTAAAAGAAATACAGATGGAGAAAGAACAGAGTTGCAGACAGAAACGGTGGAATCAAGTAAGTACGAGCTCAATTTATATAGCTACCAGTCAAATGTGTATCCAGTCTAGTGGACGCCCGAAATGTTAAAGAGGGAGGGGGGCATTAATTGCCTTACCCCACCTGGATTTTTGAATTTGTAAAATTGTATAAGCTGTTACCAGGGACGGCGCCAGTGAGAACGTGTTCCCTCCCCTTCTTGTGTCCCTCAGAAATTGCAGATGACATGTAATATTTTGTTTCATTATTACACAGTTTGTATTATGTTTGAATTGTCACCTAACTCAATCTTATACCCCTCCTGTGCTCCAATCCCCAACTGTGGGAAGTTAGCGCCGTTCCTTCTCACACAAGTGCTTTTGTATTACTCAACATTTCAATGCAGCTAATTTTTCATGGAGTTGTCGATGAAAGCAGAGTGTAGAAAGAGGACACGTTTTTTAGGTAAATGTGAAAAAATATTTTTAAAAAATCTTTAAAAAATGCTAGTTACAGAACTGTTAACACAACTTTAGATTTACGGCACTAGAGGATGGGATTGTTTCATGCAGAAGTTAGTTAAGCAAGATGGAACAATAGCGCAGAGGCGGAGCCAGAAGAATATCACTCTTCTCTCCAATCGAATGTGGATTTTTTTTGTACTTCAAGAGTAAAATAAAACTCACCCCAGAGTTTTAAACTAAATCATATTAATATACATTATATAAATAAGTAAATACAATATCTTGGTATTTCCAACCTTGTGCGACGCTTCCTCCCCCACCCCACACACAAATGTTGAGCCTGGATTCTTTCCTGCAGTAGCGAATAGATAGTGTGTTCTCGTTTATTTTTCCAGAAATCAAATATTATTTAAATTTGTTTGTTTGTGTGCACTGTATATGAGAACATTTTGACGAATAATGAAGCAGTAACAAACTCTATTCGAAGTGTTAGAACATAAGGTAAACGAATAAAGGACGAAGATTCTAATCGAGTGTGTGACGCAGAAATTGTCCAAGAATACTAAGAAGTCCGCTAGGTATATGGATAACAAATATATCAATTTATATATCTTGTAGTATGTCCAGTGGCATCGAGTGTCTGCTGCATTGTAAAAAATAGGTAGCAAACAGAATACCACCGAATGTTGTAGATTTTCCTACGAAATTTGTTACTGTATAGAACTTGGAAAATGGCTAGGTTGTGGGGGAATTTTACCACTGGATTTAGTTTTTAGAGTACAGTATGTAGCGCGACAGTAAGAACTGGGAGGCAACTGCCCTCCACCCCGCGCCCATTAATCATTGCTAGTGGCCAATATATGATTAGATCGAGTATATTTTAGGACAGGTTTAATGCAATGCTTAAACATGGCTTAAAGTTTTAGTTCTTAAAAAAAAAACTCCCTGGCAAAAAGCTCCGAAGGGCTGAAGTCAAACAGCTGGCCCACAGTGGTCCAGTACCCATCGAAACCACAACAATTCTTTTTTTTTAAGTTAATAAAAAATGCTATATTTTGGTTACTTGTTGAAATTCGTTAACTATTCGAATCTAACGATGATAAACTCATATAATTTTATATTCGTTAGAGTAAAAAATATTTTCATTTACCATAACTTATTCACATCTAACGTTAATGCTTAATTGGGTAAAGTTCATTTCGTGCTTACAAATT